>JAQFZC010006244.1:0-12801 GCA_034695205.1 Dicyrtoma fusca
TACAGCCAGCGCCACTGCCAGTGTGTTTTATGGGTTACCAGCACACCGGAATTGAACCGCTGTACCCCACAGTAACCTTATTGAGGACGTGGAACCATCAACCTCTCAGCCACGGTGTAGTTTGTGTTAATGATTAGGGTTATATTAATTTAGGAATATGGAGGTCTGGCATATAGCATTAGCTAAATGATGTGCTTTATGGCTTATCTGAGATTACAGGATCTCAATACAGCGGCAAAGTTGAAAAGCCGCTCGTAAGACCCCTAGTAGAACCCCGGAGCCTAAAATAGACTACGATGCTTTCTTCGCATGCTCACTACGATGCTCTCAGTGCAATCGATCGAGCGAAACGTCTCTTGTGCACCCTCCCTCCCAAAGTGTTCTCCTTTTAAAGGTGTTTTCGGACCATGCTGCCCAAAACCAGCAAGGAGGTCTGTCTGTCGCAGCTCGCCACACCAGGCCTTTGGTTTCCGTGGTTTCCTGCCCTCTGCTGCCGCTTATGGACTGCTACTGCTGTCACTGCTGACGACTGAACCCTTCCTCCTCTTTCACGTTGTCTGAGCCATAATACGAACTCTTCGTTTGAGTTGTAGTTTCTCTTGGGTCATCCTAGCAGCAAGCCGTTCAGTTCTATTGTCTCCTGGGTCATCCCACTAGCCAGCCTGTTAATTGTATTGTCTCCGGGGTCATCCCACGAGCCACTTCCTGCGAGGGTAGGAAAATTTTAGGAGAACAGCAAACCCCCGAGGTCATCCTCTGGGCTCTTAGCTGTACATATTTAAGGTTCAGGAATTCATACTTGCATCTCAGCGCTTCCTAGTGGCTGAGCATTTGACTCATAAATATATAGCCTTTGTCGTTTTAGTGTTATTGTCAGGTCTTTGTGCTTAAGGGTGACTTTGGAACGTACTTCATTTATATATTTGTATAATATTTAGCTAAGCGGGGCATTTGAGTTCAGTTTGTCATTTCAGTTTAGAGCAATTGATTGGATTACGTGGGGCTTTGCATAACTGAGCGTATTCTTATATTACGTGTTGGGATTTAAAGAGTTATACACTTATTACTGAAAGAGTGCCATACCCTTTGACGAATATTTTTCTATTGTTTTATAATTAATTAGAGCTTTGGTTAATTGTTGAATGATTCTGAATATTATTTATTATCTGGCTCGCGTTTCTCCAAGCAGGAATCGTACTAGACAAAAGCCAAACCAACGTATGAATAAATCTATTAGCCACAAATTCGTAATTTTGACCATGAAGATGGTGGCATACTCGCCGAGATCAATTTATTTTTGGAATCTACTCAGTAAGGGTTTTTTAATGGTGTATTATACGTGTGTGACTCCGTTTTTTAACTTTTTCCCTAAATTATGGAAGAATGTAGAAATGATTGCTGTGATCTTAATCAGGACTCAATGTATACTAAACAACTAAGGACACCACAACGCACATAAAGCATTACTAAAAAGGATATGTAATTACCAATTATACCTTGGTGTCCAGGTTTTTAAGCGCATTCAAAAAGCACATTGAGCTCCGTCCAAGTGCTCAGGAATTCTCGGTGGAAACTAAACAACTCCTGGCTCGGAGTGAGACTTAATTGGATTCCTCAGACGCTCTCAAACATAATATTCATCTCAAATTTTCTCAAACGCCGACACCCCTAGGCTTGCCAGATTTTCAACACTCAATTACGGGACATTTTTGAAAATGTCCCTTTTTTGAACATCAATTACGGGACATGCCCCGTGTTAAAATATTCAATTCCGGGACAATTTTATTATGTCTCGGGGTGCATGTACTGTGCATTGTGCTACAAAGCAAAAAACGGAGGTGGCAAAAAAAGTTAGCAGAAAAACATCTTCTAGGTTTCAATTTATAATGCGAATTACCTAGCAGCTAGTTAATTTATTTGTCACATAGCAAGTACCTTCTACAACTCCCAAATATTTTGGTAATAGAAACGTGATAATCTGTAGATAAGGGTTTTACTTAATTTTTATACTTTTCCGAGCTTTTGGCCTGCTTTAAAAATGACATTTTTTCAGGAACTATTGGTATTTTAAATTAAATAAACTAAGATTAAACAGAAAATGAGCAAACAAAATAAAGCCAGTAGAGAACGCCCGAAACTAACAGCTCAATAGTCAATATAGTGCGTTGCAGTGCATACACGAAATGGCAGCCCTTTATCTAAAATAACTCTCCCAAAACAAAAAGAATTGGTTATCCATTTCAAACGCGTATTAATCCTTGATACTTTAAAAATAACATTGTAGGGGTCCCTTCCTCCTTGTTTAACGGTTGAAATTACTTATATACTACCTGAATTTAAAATTAGTGAAAGAAATATGTAGGTCTGAACTCATTATTTCTGAAATTACATTAAATTTGATCAAAACGGGACATTTCGCGTCCCGGGCTACCATAACCCGGGACACGGGACACAGACCTTGAATCCGGGAGAGTTTGAGTAAATCCGGGACGTCTGGCAAGCCTAGACACCCCAAACCGTCGCCACCATCCTTATCAATAGCATAAACACCCATATAAATTATGAAACGGTAACCAAAAATCTATATTTACACCAAAGTCGCCTCTATCTCTCAATACTGTGTAGATGTAGCGATCATGTAGCATACTGCGTGCACATTATTGTACACCTCTTTGGAGGAACATACCTAAGGTACTGATTTTCCGTAAATCTTGATTTATTTCTGAATCTTTTCACTTTGCGTACTCTGGCGTGGAAAGCAAAAATTGTCAAATCACCAAGAAAATGAGAATACACCAACAAATAAATTCGGGAGCAGTTTACACCAGATTCGACACAGCTGGCTGGAAAGGATTCGATAGCAATCTAGATGAGCAAGATAGATTCATGTCGACTGTGTGTAAAATTACATGAATGACAAAAACAAGTCTAGGAATTCCCCGGCTGATTCAAAGTTGTCGGTCGGAGGAGAGAGTTGAGCAGTATTGAGCACACGTACAAGACATGCTTCTTACTCCAATACCAATAACATAGCCATTTGAGCCAAGAAGCATACCATGTAGAGTTATGTAAGTGCTGATATAAATCACAGCATGTAGACTGAAATCGTTTCTCCGTACTTTCCTTCTTCTTCTTCTCCATTCTCCGCTACTCTAGACATGTCGGATCCGCTCGATCCGAGCTCCCGTGCACTACTTACTACACAGTTGACTACGGGGCAGTTCATTTAGTATGTAACGCTAAATCGGCCTGTATTTTTGAACCACCGACCGCCTGTAACGCAATTTGCACTATGCACGTAATGCATTAGTATAGGCCTGTCATGCCTGTCCAACCTACCACTGACCGCAGAGCCCGTTACATACTAAATGAACGGCCGCTAAGGAAAGAGAGCTTGATACACTTGAATGAAGTGCAAGTAAAAGTTGGTGTCAGTCTTTGATGGAAATCGATACGATGTTATTTGCAATTTTCCAAATCATCTACCGAATTCATCTACCAAGTTGTTTCGTCCCAGTATCGAGAGATATTATGCATATGTATGTAGCCAATGAGTAGTGTGTTGCTTCAATTGAAACTCAGGGAATGTATACCTACTAAACGGTGTATGTATGTAGCCCTGCCTGGCTCCATTGTGTATCTTGCCCGTACTACTATACGGGCGGGCAACTAGTACCTGCCCATTTGAAAGTTCGAGAATTACCTTTAACCCTACTGCAGCCCCTCACTGCAGTTTGCAGTTGCATTACCAAGTGTTTCAACAGGGCTGATAAATCTGTGGATAGGTCCCTAACTAAATGGATTGCAGGCAGTCAACTTTTATCACGTTATGTAGAATTCGATAGAAGTGCATTCACATTTTCCGATTCAAACATCTTTAACTTTTCCGCTTTATCTTAACTTCCATTCATTCTCAACACTCTTCCATTCACATTCTCTCATCAACTTCACGTTCCAACAGTATACCTACCAATGTTAGAGATAGGCTATTTGTAAAAGTTGAGAAGATAAGCCCTGGCTAGTAGTGACTTGAATTTCAACGCAACATTCATATTGTGTGAATTGTGGGATTGGCTGTGTAGTTTTCATTAATTGTTGTTTGCACAACCAAAACCTTTGCAAATGTTGTGGCTCAAGTTTACATATCCATTGTAGCACTTGAATAATCCCCCTTTTGTTCGTATTTGAATTAAGCAGGTCACATCCGTATAATTACGGACATTACTGCATGATTATCCTAATGGTAGATGCGTGTCTTGATTTTCGTCAATATTGTTCGTTTTCTACGTCGAGTCAGTGCCGAAGCTTCTCGGATTAGCAAGAGCGCTGAAAAACTAGTAAATGTAGGTAAAACACAATGTCCCTCTCTATTTTAAATATGAATATGCAGTGGACGATTAAAACGAAATCCAATCAATGGAAATGGCTTCTTCTTATTCAGTAGCATTTTTTATTCTAACACAGTTGTTTCCTTGCATTGTTGAATAAAAATTTCAATTATAAGGACGATTATGGATATGTCACTCTGAGCCTAGTACCCTATTTAAATGTAAAAAATCGAGAGGGCAAAAATTACGAGTAAACTGCTCCGTTAAAGCATATAAAATCGAACAATCTGGGTTAATAATTCGTTGGACGATGTTACGTTGAAGAATAGGAAATAGGAACGTCTTGCTTTCTTAAAATAAAAAGGAAAAACGTGATTTCTTTCGATAGTAATGATACCATAGGGTGAATGAAGTGGGTAGCAGCTATAAAAAGTTATTGTAGGACGTAGCGAATGAATATCAAAATATGATAGCTGATCTGTGATTCGATTCCCCAGGACAATGCAAACGAGGGGTATTACGAATGTGTGAAGAGGATGTTAAAATGTTGTGTGTGTGTGTGTGTGTGTGCACCTCCAAGGATTCCCTACATAGACGTGTAGGTAACTATAATCAAACTGTTTATGATCAGCTCATGTCCTTTGCGTCTGAGGAAAGCTGCTACAATGCTCGTTGAATATCCGGGATTTCCCTCACGAGTTCACAGTCACAGAGTAGTATCCACCATCCATTCCTCCGAACGAATTCGGATTTTGTCCCCCATAGCTATTCATCTTGTGATTCACTCTTGCTGTTTTGATGGCTCACAATGATCGTAACGCTGTCTCAGTTCACATCACGCATGGGGTGTGCATACGTACATAGGTCTGCAGTCTGCACACACGAAAAAGCCACCGTTAGATCCACCAGGAAAAAAATCGGATAAGTCTAACTACATAATATGTGTACAACGTAGTGCTACCCTGATGCGTCTTTATACAATTACACAGTATTATTATTATAGGGTTTTATTCAATTTTCCAATCCATGGCACATACACATAGATAGCACAAAAAGATGCATTGCTAAACACGAAAATAGTGCTCATATAATTTTGGATAGATAATTTCAATTTGCAAAATTTAGGATGGCTCAAACTTTTGCTGAGTCCGCTTAAAACTAGTGCATCAGTAAATAATTTGACAGAGAAAAACGAAGGAGCCCGGCGACATATATCAAGCGCATCGGAAGACAGAGTTTACAAATTGGTACATAGTATCTGATGCTTAACCTAGTTTAGTACTACATTCTATTAAGTGTGACATGCTAAACCTAATCTTTTGACAATTATTTAATTCTTAATTATACTTTATTTATTTAATAGTCTAAGTAAAGCTGGAATGGTAGATTTACGATATCTTTCCTTTTTACAGTATACTAAGTCAAACTTGGTCTTAAATCTACTTGGTCTACTGTTCTTTCTGGTATATGTATCTAACCAATTACTATGTCTGTTTGATTTTTGCAATTCAATTCCAAATTTTGACAGTAATTTTATAAATCTGTTTTCTATGATGTCCAAGTTAAGCTTACATGCTATATTTCGGTAATTAAAATTGGATACATACGTATTTGTAATAATACCCAGACATGTTTTTTAAATTGATACAATATCGGACAATAATACCTTCGATAGTCCCTGACTCCATACTGGGGAAGCGTATTCTAGATTACTTCTAATGTATAACTTGTAAATAGTAAGTAGTTTGCTCTGACTAAAGCCACACTGTTTAAGTTTTCTTAACATGTACAGTTTTTTTGCACATTTGTTCACAATAAACTCAACATGGTTACCCCAAGATAGAGTATTACACAGCTGTACACTTAACAGTTTCGTGCTTTGAACAACAGGAAGTGGTACGTTATTGATTGTAAGTTGAGTATCCTTGGATTTGTTTTGTTTAGAGAAATCAATTATCATTACTACACACTTTGAAGGGTTGAGTTTCATACCTAATTCATCAGTCAAACTGCTAATGGTGGACAGATAGCTTTGCATTTTTGGGATTTCCCCATACGAAACTGTTTCCGCTATGGTCATATCATCAACAAATCCATTAAAAATATTAGTGATTTTTTGTCCTAATGATTGATTGATCTCACTGAATTTGACTAGTATTTTGTTAATAAGAACAATAAATAATAGCGGTGCCAATTTAGTGCCTTGCGGTGTACCATTAAAGATTTCCATAAAATTTGATAATTAATTTCCTTCCCTAACACACTGACATCTTTTATATAGAAAATCCTCTAACCATTTTAAGTCGTTAGTTTCTATTCCTAAATCAATTAGTTCTCCCAATAAAATATTATAATCAACCAAATCGAAAGCTTTTGAAAGGTCAAGCAAGACAACTATTACATATGTGTTTGTGAGATCTAAATTTTTATGAATAAAGTCTAATAAGCTTACTAGATAGTGGACTGTCGAAGAACCTTTGATAGATCCATACTGACTCATACTGATTTTTCCAATAACTTGGTTGTATAGCCTATCAAACATGAATTCTAGTATTTTACCAAAAATGTCAGTTTGTGACAATGGTCTTAGCGTGTCAATGGTGATACTATTCAAATCTTTTGGTATTGGAGTAATATAGCCTTTCTTCCATTCAGATGGAAGTACATGGTTTAAAAATAAATAGTTATATAGAAAAGCTGGTGGGGTCACAATACTGAAGCCTAGTTCTTTGATAAGTTTAGTTGGGAGCCCATTTGGGACGTTTGACTTATTAACATTTAATTTATCTAATTTGTTAAGTAAAGCTATTTCAGTTACATAAATTGGTTTACTATTGCTATTAATTTTAACCCTTTTGACTATTGGGTTGTACATTCTATTTATATTAGAAAAATGCTCATTGATACTATTCAAAGTGCTTATCTTATTACTAGTGTTGTTCATTAACATTAATTTGTCTATTACAGATTCCTTCTTTTTTGTACCACATAGGTGCGAAATTATATTATAAAAGTCTTTCGCAGATCCAGATAGAATCTTGTTTTGCATTTTTTCATTATACAATTGTTTTTTTTCGCTATGATTTTGCTTAACTCTAACTTCAACTTACAGTATTCGGATCGATTCCAACATTTTAAATGTAACAATGTTCTGGCTCTACATTTTATATCATCAGTTATCCATGATTGGTCCCTTAATTTCACAATCTTAGTTTTTACAGGAAAGGCATAGCTGAACGCCGACGTAATTATATTATTAAATGTGTATGTCTGTCTCTGTCTGTAGCTCTATCTTCTCATGGTCATTGGTCTTGTCTTCCATGAGGTTCCGAATGGCATGTTGTTCTGTCCTTCCTTTGATTATGTATTTCATATTCTCACATACGACACTGTATGTACATACATATATGCTTGAGATTTACTTTTGAATAAACTTTTCAACTGGATTACTTCTTGGACCCCTTTTGAAGGAAACCGTAGCGGATGCATGTATGTGAAATATATTACGTATATATCTGGGCAAAGCAATGCAATGCTTTGGTAGCGCTTGAAATGTGCAGATGCATCAAGTGTAAAGATAATAAAATACGAAACAAGCTCCGGCCCCAAAGTATACAGTGGGTTCCAGTAAGATGAATTAATTTATATCCATTTTAAAGTAGATCTTAAGGAAAATATATTTACGACATTTTCACTAAATTATTTCCTACCCTAGCTGCCTAGGAGCGGATTCTGGTGTGTAGTTTAAATAAATTATTCATTTAGTATTAGTTCCCGTCTACTGGTAGTAAGGAAAAAATTTGTTATGTCGGGAATTATTGAATTAGCTGAATTATCATTGCATTGGGGACGGAGATGGAGGGGCACGATAGCGTCACCCCAAAAGTTTATTCGGTATAATTAGAATTGCTCCGTCATTATTATCCAGTGTATTTCCACTTTTCTGGTGATTGTATAATTTCAAATGAAGGTTTAAAACTTCCACAAAAAAACACCTAAGTATCAAAGATTTTCTAATTTAGAAATTTAGACAATAGTGGTACTTACTATACACCTTGTAATGTGCCTACATGCTCGTACAATGTACATAAAAAAGTCTGTACAGTAGAAACTTGTGAATTACTTTAACAATCTATGTGGGTTATCTGTATTAGAGAATGCTACTAGGAGAGACGAGGTCCACGTCTAATAAATTTGATGGGGTATGGTATGGGATATTGCGTTGGAGGCCGCGATGCCGGTAGCTTAACAATTACATTCTCGCTTCAAAACCATTAGTGCTTATACTCCCGGGTTACATACGAGGATTTGAAGAATGGATCGGACGATGAGAGGAGGAGGAGATGGAGTGGAGGTGATGGTGACAGGTACATAAGAAGATTACAATTCTCACTTTTGAAATGGCCGATGCGATGGAGCAAATAGATATGCAGTTATCGTTGAAAATATTTGCATAACAAAGGGGTACAATGGCTTAACTTTAGCCCCGAGCTCTTCCTCACACATGTACTCACACATGACGGGTTTATTTCAATCCTGTACGATTGTAATAGAATCGGAGCAAAGGGCCGCGTTCCATCGATTTACATTTCATGCCCGTACTATCACTATCTATTAAATCCTATTTGTAGCCATCTATTTAGCCATTTACTGACATTCATCCATCTATTTGAACCTTAATGTTTTGCTCTCATTGTCACTACTACTGTCTATACAACAACAATTAAGTGCGTAATTATTTCCAGGCTAAAAAAGCATTCTCCCGATATGATCCGTATCGATTTCAAGTTAAATTCAGCTTAATGTATGTACATAGTTTACAGCACATGAATGAATATGGGATGAGGTTGCAAGAAGAGATGCTAATATTAGTTGAAGTTCAGGTTCAGATCATAGGTATTTTGTTTTCTGTTACTGCGGCAATTTATTTTGATGCAACTTCCCATGCATGTACATATGTATCCACGGCTATGTACAAGAGGCTCTAATTATAAATAGAACTGATGGCTGATAGTTTTTTGGAGATACAGAGGCTCAACTGCCAGATTTGGAAAGATGGGGGGAGTTGTCAGATCCGACAGGGTCAGGGTCGGTAAATGCTGCTGTAGCTCCGGGATCTTTAACTTGATGCGCTTTACCAAAGGGGATGAGAAATGTGCCATTTCTGTGTGTGGTGAATGGATCTCCATCCATATAATAAGGTGTCTGCGTGGAGTTTGAGTTTTAAAGACGGTCCACAGCGGACCCATGAAATTGCAAGGGCTATTTTCGTATGATGTGCATCGAATCGTGGAGGAGATCAGACCCGGGGAAGATGACTCTTATTATTATTACTACTTGATACTATGTGTGATGGAGGCAGTCATACAGGGATGTGGGGACGTAGTTTTTTCATAATACATATTATTTCCCGTAAAAATTGCCACGTTGGCAATGACAGTTCCCGTGGTTGGGGCCATTGGCAAGTGTATCTCGGAGGACAAATATAATTTTGAGATGACACCCAAACGATGTAATTTCACGCATCGTTAGTCTGAAGAGATGTGCGCTTTCCTGCTGTGAGTTAATTCTACAAATTAGCCAGGCTCTCTCTCTCCTAGTCCTCTGGTTATTCCTTTCTTCAGTGAATTAAGGCTCCCTGGGAGCACATCTTGTTAAGTTTAGCAACTAGTCCTTATCCGTTTATATGATAATATTCAACCGAAATAATACGTGTACTCACGGCATTCAAACATAGTGCGTTTACCTCTGATGGATTTAATTATAGCCATAGCAGCAGAGATTCAAGCAGTCAACGTCATTAGCAATGAAACTTACTTTTACCCAAGTACCTGCATTATATTGTACGCAGTGTGCTAGAACTTTCTAACGTGAACTACTTGTTTTTTATCGTCTAACTGGCCTCTTACAGACTTGTAGACCTACGTATAACTTTGTTATACATTCGCGCAAGTGCACGCCAAGTATTTGGGTAATTTCGAAAAAAATAGAAATAGGAATAACTTATAATGTAGACCACATCCCATAAGGAATACGTGTGTGTACATACTATAAGTAAAACTACAAAATCGCGATTTTGACCATGAAGATGCCCAGATACTTGCCGCGATCTTTTCGGTTTCCGATTCCGAATCTACTCTTCAAGGGCTTTCTAATGGTGTATCACTTGTGCGTGTAACTCCATTTTTAATTTTTTCCGCTAATTATGGGAGAAGATGATAGAAATAATACTAGCAAGAATTGAAAATAATTAAAAATAGTAATAATAGGAAGAAAATAATAGAAAAAAATAATAATAGTAAAAAATAATAATGATATTTCAAAATAATAGTAAAAAATAATAATAAAATATTTCAAAATAATACAAACAATAATAATAGTAAAAAATAATAATACAAACAATAATAATAGTAAAAAATAATAATACAAACAATAATAATAGTAAAAACTAATAATAATAATATTTCAAAATAATAGTAAAAAAAATAATAGTAAAAAATAATCAACAATAATAATAGTAAAAAATAATAAACAATAATAATAGTAACAAAAATAATAGTAAAAAAAATAATAGTAAAAAATAATACTATAAACAATAATAATAAACAATAATAATAGTAAAAAATAATAATAAACAATAATAATAGTAAAAAATAATAATACACAATAATAATAGTAAAAAATAATAATAAAAACAATAACAATAGTAAAAAAAAATAATAGCAAAAAATAATAATAATAATAAACTGAAGAACTGTACTGGCCTCTTACAGACCCTTTAGGCGTAAGGCGCACGCCGCTCACTCCGCGCAGTACTGGCCTCTTACAGACCCTAGGCCTACTGCGCACGTCGCTTTTTCCGCGCCGTACTGTCCTATTACTGACCATAGACCCACGGGTAATTATGTTGAATGTTCGTTCAATTTTACGCTAATTTATCGGGTAATATTTTGGAAAAGATTGAAATAAGTGTGTTCACAAGTGGCTGCACCCTTTGTTGCTTAGCTTCTGACTGAATTGTGCACAGGTAACAGCAGTGCCCTGCCCCAACCTTCTCTTTGTATTTTTACCTCTGCATTCCAATGGGCATCAAACAAAAAACAAAAATTCTTTCAGTGAAGGCAACTACAAATCAGTTTAAGGATTATTACGTGGCTGCTACAGGTCTGCCAAATGTAATGGAGAAGAGGATTAGTGACTACAAATCTGTTTAAAAATTTAGGGTGGAAGTGTGGAAGACATTTGACACGTACGTAACGTCACGCACTTCAATGTGGAAAGTCCAATTTTGTTCAACCCACGTATGGAGAACACATTGGTCGTGCCCTATGTACGCCACTGATTACGCATGCAAGCATTCTATGAAAATTGTAGTTAGGCTAAACTCTTTAGATGTTCCTTTAGCAGCAACAGTTATACCTATTGGTCTAAAACGTAAGCGATGAAGACCAGTTACAGTAGGATCCGCATTATCACTAATTGCTAAGTTTGATTTTTTTATGTTACATTTTCTTATTTTTATTTCAATTACAAAGCTTTTTAATTTACCTGAATGTAAAGTTGTTCAAAATTGGTTTTTAAGAATAAAATTTTGAATTGATGGTAAACCGAAACCTATAGATCTATTTGGTGGTAAACTCATTTTATTCGGCGGGGAAACTTTGAAAGCGCTGGTGGACAGGTCAACCATCTTTGGCTTTATTAGTTTGGGTGGCCAACTGAATTTATCCTGGGGGGCGAAAAAATGTATACCGAAATTATCACATTTGAATGTTTATTAGTTCTATGTACGTGCACCTACCTTACCTAGCTCAGATTTTTTAAGCCTGAATCCAGTACACGTAGGTGCCAACGCCAACATCATTTAAAGTTCCTAATCAATTTATCGGACTAAAAAAAAGTACTACAGAATGGAAAAATTGCCAACACGATCCGAGGGTATTGTTTAAGGGGTTCATGCATGAATAGAAGGCTAATTGTATAATATAATATGACATAAGGGTTCAAGTCCTACCAGTATTTTTCATTGGTATTTTCAGTGGTTTAATACTAATAATGATAATTTTTCTTTACAACAAGTACATTTCTAGTGCTTTTCATGAAATCCAGTACTTTGTACTGTGCTGGTTAAATATAACATTTTACCAGAACAGCAAAACAAAAACAAGTACTCCTGTACTGGAAAATCCAGTAACACATACCTATACCTAACTCGTACAATAGATCATTTAAGTAGAAATAGATGTTTTGTTTTCATTGATTTCAAAAACACTAAAAAATAGTAACTACTAACACTTTCAAAAAGATCAAAACTAGATATTATTTTAAAAAAGACGTTAAACTAGATACTTTCATTTCAAAAGGTAAAAATTAAGTATTTAAAAAAATGACTGAATAACTTACTGGAAATACAGCTCGGCGTTGGACTTGTAGTACTTGGTTGTGGACTCATTCATGACATACGTTCCGGTCT
>JAQFZC010006245.1:0-12800 GCA_034695205.1 Dicyrtoma fusca
TTATGACATGGGGCATTTATGACATGGGGCATTTATGACATGGGGCATTTATGACATGGGGCATTTATGACATGGGGTATTTATGACATGGGGCAATTATGACATGGGGCAATTATGACATGGGGCATTACTGACATGGGGCATTACTGACATGGGGCATTACTGACATGGGGCATTTATGACATTGGGCATTTATGACATGGGACATTTATGACATGGGGCATTTATGACATGGGGCATTTATGACACGCGGCATTCATGACAATCGCACACAAATTAAGGTCAACAACATGATCCATCACATTTAGGAACACTACCCTAAATTGATGAGCAGTTATAAAAACTTGCATTACTTCAAAAATAAAAATAAAATTTCAATAATATTGTAGGAACGTAAAGACTATTTAAATGACGTAAGTTTGAAACTGCTCCCAAAATTTTGTCTAACTACTATGATGCTAAAACAACCATGCTAATTATGAATATAAACTTGTAAAACGAGATATTTGGACAACTTGAATTTAAAGTCTTGTAGGTTCCACGGGTTTTAAAAGGTCCGCCTAGTATTCACATGTAACGTATACTATTACATCTCAGTTAGAAATAACACAGCAACTTGGGATTATTCTAGTACTCTAGCTATTAAATTATTGATTATCACAATTAGATGATTATCTCATTTAGGACCACCTACCCTCCCTTTTACATCAACGACACGGCAAACTTCCAACTTTTTAATTATCGACTACTGACTTTGGTACCTCTCAACTGTGTTTTGTCACACTAAAAACAAATCATCCCAACTACCAACTTGGTTTGTTAGTCTTCAATTTTCGGTCAGTCTACTGTCTATGGAAGAATATGGAGATTTGTAAATGGATGGTTTTTGATGACTGAAAAGTGAATAAGCATCTCCGAGGGTTGAGTGGAAACAATCCGATTTTTTTAAATTAAAACATTCCGCCATATTTTATATTTGACCGAATCAATGTACAACAAAGCCATTAAAAAAAGGAGTTAAGTCTTTGAAATTGAAAAAGAGCGATTATAAGCGGCTGAAGAATTCAAGAGGGGGAAAAGACCATGTAATGGAGGGCAGGGCAAATAAGGCGGCCCTGGTAAATAATTTAAAGCCGGGCAAAAAGTCGGAGCAGGGCAAACAATCCACCACGGGCTAAAACTCCGACCCGGCAAATGACCCACGCGGCAGGTACAATGGGACAGATTATTTGCCCTGCTTGAACTTTTTGGCCGGTTTTAAATTATTTGCCTGGGCCGCCCTATTTGCCCAGCCCTCTATTACATGATATTTTCCCCTTCTTGGGGCCTTCGGCCGCTTCCAATCTCTATTTTTCACTTTCAAAGGCTCAACTCTTTTTTGATGGCATTGTTGTACATTAAATTAATCAAATACAAATTACGGCCGAATTTTTGAATTAAAAAAAATCGAATTGTTTCAACTCAACCCTCCGAGATGCTCATTCACTTTCAGTCGTCGTAATCCATCCATTTACAAATCTCTATATTCTTCCATGGACAGTTGACTGACCGACAACTGACGACTGACAAACCAAGAACAGTTGCTAGTTTGGATGATTTGTTGTTAGTGTGGACACAACACAGTTAGTAGGTACCTAAGTCAGTAGTTGGCGATTTAAAAATTCGGAAGCTTGCCGTGTCCTTGATGTAAAAAGGTAAACGGAATTTCACCAAAAAACTTAATCACGGTTTTGGATAAAAATCAAATCAATGCAATATTGAATATTCAACAAAAAAACAACTGTCTCAAAGTTAAAGTTGCAAGTTGGAACAAGATATTGATCGATACATTCATTCTCTGCTACGGCCACATGGGGGTGGCAATAGCAGATGACAGCCAACAACTTTTTTTGACTTTGAGCTTTTCGAGTATTCAGTATTTTACCCATAAAAGTCCAGTGTACCTATGTCAAAACAAAGAAAATGGGACAAAAAAAACGAGTTGTTAAACTTTTCTTCTGTTTGTAAAACTATACTAAACTTACGTTGCCCGTCCTCTTCTCCTTCCACACCTACCTCCATTAATTATTAGTAAGTAGTAATTATGAAAGTTAGTATGTTTATTTGGAAATTAACAGCAATTTTTAAAAAAACAGACTATTAAATTACAAAAAAATTAAAGAAGGAGAGTTCTTTAGAGTTCAGAGTGGAAAGACGGGATACTGGATTTGCCGCGTACAATTTTGAACCGATCGGCAACGCAGCATTTCATTGGTGCAGCCGAGGTTCAAGACGGGCTGGCTCCACTTTTCTTTTGAATTTTAATTTGTTCGGCATACAACTTATTACAATAATATTATCATAGATGGAATCAGCATAATCGATTTAATATTTGGTACCAATTTTACAAGGAAAATCAAAAAAAAACCTTCAGTATGTAAATCGCCGGAACGAGAAAAACAGACCCAACTGTCCTCCATCGAGGATAGCCCGGCGGACTTAGTTAGTATAGGTTACTGACTTTTGCTAACATGTAGATTATTTTAATTATTTAAAAATGTAAAGTAGGACATTTTGAGGTCACTATATTTTGAACTGTGGCTCTTATTGCCATTATTATTGTTATGCAGTATTTTATGCTAATTATTTCTGAATAAGAGCACAAGTTGATAAAGCCAATAGAATAATAGCAGCGGTCGCGGTCGCAGGTCAATGATGCAGATCAGTTTGGAGATCTGGTTCACTCTATCCAACTGTAGCAGTGCAAGGGAGCTCCTTTGTGGAGAGTACAATTAAATTTAGCTTAAAAGTATCAGAGAAGCCTATTTTACGCATTGAAAGATTGAAACAGTTTTTGGAGTTTAATTAAAAAAACATTTTAGTGGCGCATTAAGATATTGCTTGGCTTTGAGATAATTTGAAATTTTAGTCGAAAAGCTCCTTAACTAGTGTTTATGTGGTCTATTTCTTTGTTGTGGAATAAAAAATGGACTTTTAACTCGTTTTGCGAAAGTACAAATTACCAGCGATTTTTTACAACTAGCTTGTTGGCAACCCGCTGGGTTGCAATCAGTAATGTCCCAATTACCGCACCGGAACTCATAGATGGTCAACCTCACTGAGGGGAGGGCAGACCGAGGGCAAACATATTTTGAGGGATTTTTTGAGTGGAGGGCGAGGGCACTCGTATGCCAAATAAAAATACAAACGGAAAAGGAACTGTTGCCTATTCGGTTCTTATATTCAGTCATTCTTCAAAATCCGTTTTTGGTATTATACTATTAAAAAAAATAATAGGGTCAGAAGAATTAAAAGTCAATGTAACAATACATAATGCGATTTACTTAGGAATGACTGATATTCATTTTTTTATGGAAGATGTCAATTTTCGTAGCTGGGTGAACTCCGAAAAGCTCTAACATTTGCAAGTTGCATTCCCATTCAACCGTAGAGGATTTAAACTGCTTCTTCAACTTTACACTGTCATGAGTCATATCGATAGTTTGAATGACAACAGGTTGCTTTGGTCGTGTGATTTATTTCTCACTCATTCTCCCTTTCACTTTCGTTTAAAAGTCGTTTTAGTTTTTAATATTTTTATGTTGGAGACACAAGGCTACTTTTATCCTGCTTACGTCCGTGTTTGCCAATAGTGCACAGTTTGGTGTGATCGGAGGCGATAACGATAACTGTTAAGCCAGAAGAGTATAATGTGTCAGCGAGTCTAAAGTCAGAGTGGCCAAAGCGACGACATTCAATCAAACTACAAGTCACGCATCGAGAATATGTCTTTTATTATGTAAAGAAAACTCCAAAAGGAGAAGTAACAAGAAAGAGTAATAAGCTAATAAGCTATTACACCTTTACATTCTGTTCTAATGAAATGGGTCCCAAAAAGTCCGATGAGAGAACAAAGTCCTTGGTAGAGGCAAAAAGGCCATTATTGGGAATCGAAAATCCCACGAGATGGAATTAATGCAGAGGCCTGGAACTTTTTCCGCTTCGGTGTTTTTTTGCCTCCACTGGATTCTGCCCCTTTCAAGTGGCCTATTTGTCCCCAAAGGACTTTATGCCTCCCGAAGGTCTTTTTATCCGCATCGGACGTTTTGGGTCCCACTTACAAACAATAGGTACATTAGGAAAAGTATACAAAAGAGGTCCAAAATTTCGAAATAGTTAACGGCACTTTATGGATACCTCAAAATAATTTAAGCAAGGTCAAAACCGTCATTGAGACCGGTTTTCACAATCGTCATTTTTAAGAAAGGCTGAATATAAGAATAACATACTAGTCGCGACTCGCCAGCTTGAAGGTTGGCTCATTAGGCCAACAGGTAAGTTTTGTTTAGCACGTTACTTCAAAATTTTAAAATTCGCGGCTTAGAATGGCTGGCAACCATTGGAAAGAAGTACAGGTACTTAATGAGGCAACCATCAAGCTGGCCCGTCGCGACTAGTAGTCAACCGTTCTTAAAAATTTCCGTCTGTAAAAAAAATACAAACGGAAAGTAAGAACGGTTGACTATTCGATACTTAATATGCAGTCATTCTTCAAAATGCTGATATTGATGTTATAAAATTATTTTGGTGGAAAATAATAGAGTCAGAAGAATTCAACGCCAGTTATATACATGCAACAATACAAAATAAGATTTATTTAGGAGTGATTGACTAAAATATTCATTTTTTTGTATTTACATTTGGTTGGATTTTGAAGTACAAGCAGACCTAGGCATGGCGATGAATCTGGAACCCTGCCTTTTTAGCCTACGGCTTCCCAGCCAACCAATTTTAGCAAACTAGCCTACCTCAACATGTTCAAAGTCTGAAGAGTAATTTCTCGAAAAGTAGCCAACGCATTTCAAAACTGACTTCAGATTTGGAAAGACGAGGTCAAACTACGGCGTGTAAAACTATAGCTGAGTCGGTTTGTCAAAGTTGGACTTTGTAAAAAACTGAACTTTTTTGAATTTGTTAGTTGCTAGAATTTCTAAGAGTAATTTCTCAAAACGTAGCCAACGCATTTCAAAACTGACTTCAGATTTAGAAAGAGGAGTTCAAACTACGGTGTGTAAAACTATAGATAGGTCGGTTTGTTAAAGTTAGACTTTGTAAAAAAAACAACTTTTTAAATTTGTTGATTGCTATAATTTCTAAGTGTAATTTCTCGAAAAGTAGCCAACGAATGTTAAAACTGACTTTAGATTTGGAAAGACGAGGTCAAACTACGGCGTGTAAAACAATAGTGAAGTCGGTTTGTCAAAATTGGACTTTGTAAAAAAAAGTGACCGTTTTTGAATTAGTTGGTTGCTAGAATTCCTAAGAGTAATTTCTCAAAAAGTAGCAAACGCATTTCAAAACTGACTTCAGAGTTGGAAAGGCGAGGTCAAACTACGGCGTGTAAAATTATCACTAAATCGTTTTGTCAAATTTGGACTTTGTAAAAAAACTGACCGTTTTTGAATTTGTTGGTTGCTAGAATTTCTAAAAGTAATTTCTCTTATAATTATTCTGATATTAACTGTCGAGCAGATGCAGCAAAAACAAGTAATACAATTTATTAAACTACTTGTTTCGGATTTTTTGTAATGATTTTTATTATTATTATTATTAGCATGTACTCTCCTGTGAGGCCTAGCGCCTATGGGAGGAGTGTAAGTATTTATTTCACGTTAGTTATTAAATATAAGTTTAGAATTTAGTAGTGATATAATGGTGGGTATACAGATTAGAGTGAATTTAGGATATAATTCCGTTCTGTTGGGTTTCGAGTGAATTTTATGCATGTAGGTATCTGTTGTTTTATTCGTATGTACATATCATACTAGGAATAAACTAGACTAACTAAAGACTAAAGAAACCAAAATTAAGATTACTTAAACTATGAGGATAGAATAAAATAAATGAATAAATTGGACCAAATTAACATGTTGTTCTATATCGGTTATTATCTATTGTTGGGGTGCTGGTTTACTGTGGAGGGTCAGCTGATGAGGCAGCTGGGGTTGGGTGGATTATTAATTTGTAAAAGAAACCTTGTGCTGAAGTAAGAAGCAATTCAGCAAAACAAGTCGACGTTCACAATTTCTATATCAACGCATCATTTATTACCTACCTACGGAAAGAAATTCTGCCTTACACTCCTCTGGTATCACATATTATGTTTGATGTGCGTGCCGACGAACACAAAGTTGACACTTAATGGGCTGTTGAATATTGGAACAAAATTGTAAAGTGTGACGAAAAGGGCCAGAAAGGAAGGCAAAAAATTGGAAGATATATTCGGGCCACAAAAGAAATGATCAAAGGTTAGTGTTTGGTGTTGTATCCCTATTTACATTATTTTCTTGATCAGCAGTAACATATTACTTTTTGCAACAGAGCAAACTTTTAGATTTGAAGCATCACGTCTTGAAAAAATTGGCTTGCACTATAAAACTGGCATTACGAAACAAGAATACGTAAGGAAAATCCTTAAACCTGTAGCAACTAGTAAGAAGAATATAAATCACAGCACGACTCCATTAACAAAAAAAGGAACAATTTGAAGAAACGTTTTGACTCTATATCTTTTCGTGATGTAAAAGCAATTGAAGTTCAAGAATCGTGGGGTCGAGTGGGAACTTAGTGTGGAACTCCGGTTGGTAAAGCCCCGTTTGTGCTGTGGGATAGCAGAGCACAAGACCGGCGAGGGTACCACTTTTTAAATTCTTGCCCTAAAAACAAAGGCTTGTGTACCAAACTATCCAAAGTTCGTTTAACCGTAAAATTGTGTGTAAGTTTCTACAAATTATTTGCTGCATCCTTGTATCAAGACTCTCGACACTTTATTAGCGCGTATCCATGTGAAGGCGAATGGCACATGTATGATGGTAGACATACACAAAATCGGTATGAAAGATCAAAAGGAATACCTGTTCATCGTAATGCTTCAATTGTGTGGTACCCACTGCAGGCACAGTTGTGCCTACTAATGCTTTGTAAATAAACAGTGTTGTACCAAGATTTAAAAAAACGTAGAAGCAATTGTAATTAACACCGCAACAATAAAACGTCCTGTCTGTAAATAAGTTGTAAAAACGATCTATAACAGTATATTATGTACAAATATTGATTGAAATGCATTTCTTTTATTACGGCGGTGCATATCGTAAATGTACTGTAATATATTTAAACTGTTGAACATTAAACGTTGTAATTATAATGTAGCTCTTTGGTTTATTGAAAGTAGTTACTGTGACATAACCACTTTCAATAAACCAGTGACGTTAAATCGTATTGCAAAGGTGTAATTGTGTTTCCTTGACGAGCTAGTTTTTTGGTTATAGTTTTACACGCCGTAGTTTGACCACCTCTTCCCGAACCTGGAGTCAGTTTTGAAATGCGTTGGCTACGTTTCGAGAAATTACTCTTAAAAATTCTAGCAACCAACAAATTTAAAAACGGTCAGTTTTTTTTACAAAGTCCAACTTTGACAAACCGACTTGGCTATAGTTTTACACGCCGTAGTTTGACCTCGACTTTCCAAATCTGAAGTAAGTTTTGAAATGCGTTGGCTACTTTTCGAGAAATTACTCTTAGGAATTCTAGCAACCAACAAATTCAAAAACGGTCAGTTTTTTTCACAAAGCCCAATTTTGACAAACCGACTTGGCTATAGTTTTACACGCCGTAGTTTGACCTCGTCTCTTTGAATCTGAAGTCAGTTTTGAAATGCGTTGGCTTCTTTTCGAGAAATTACTCTTAGGAATTCTAGCAACCAACAAATTCAAAAACGGTCAGTTTTTTTTTACAAAGTCCAACTTTGACAAACCGACTTGGCTATAGTTTTACACGCCGTAGTTTGACCTTCTGTTTCCAAATCTGAAGTCAGTTTTGACAGGCGTTGGCTACTTTTCGAGAAAATACTCTTAGGAATTCTAGCAACCAACCAATTTAAAAACGGTCACTTTTTTTTACAAAGTCCAACTTTAACAAACCGACTTGGCTATAGTTTTACACGCCGTAGTTTGACCTTCTGTTTCCAAATCTGAAGTCAGTTTTGACAGGCGTTGGCTACTTTTCGAGAAAATACTCTTAGGAATTCTAGCAACCAACCAATTTAAAAACGGTGTTTTTTTTACAAAGTCCAATTTTGACAAACCGACTTGGCCATAGTTTTACACGCCGTAGTTTGACCTCCTCTTTCTAAATCTGAAGTCAGTTTTGACAGGCGTTGGCTACTTTTCGAGAAATTACTCTTAGGAATTCTAGCAACCAACTAATTCAAAAACGGTCACTTTTTTTTACAAAGTCCAATTTTGACAAACAGACTTAACTATAGTTTTGCACGCCGTAGTTTGACCTCGCCTATCCAAATATAAAGTCAGTTTTGAAATGCGTTGGCGACGTTTCGAGAAATTACTCTTAGGAATTCTAGCAACCAACAAATTCAAAAAAGTTCAGTTTTTCTTTACAAAGTCCAATTTTGACAAACCGACTTGGCTATAGTTTTACACGCCGTAGTTTGACCTCATCTTTTTAAATCTGAAGTAAGTTTTGAAATGCGTTGGCTACTTTTCGAGAAATTACTTTTAGGAATTCTAGCAACCAACAAATTCAAAAACGGTCAGTTTTTAAAAGGTCTAACTTTGACAAACCGACTTGGCTATAGTTTTACACGCCGTAGTTTGACTTCCTTTTTCTAAACTTGAAGTCAGTTTTGAAATGCGTTGGCGACTTTTTGAGAAATTACTCTTAGGAATTCTAGCAACCAACAAATTCAAAAACGGTCAGTTTTTTTTACAAAGTCCAATTTTGACAAACCGACTTGTCTATAGTTTTACACGCCGTAGTTTGACCTCATCTTTCTAAATCTGAAGTCAGTTTTGAAATGCGTTGGCTATTTTTCGAGAAATTACTCTTAAGATTTCGAACATGTTGAGGTAGGCTAGTTTCCTAAAATGGGTTGGCTGGGAAGATGTAGGCTAACTTCCGGTCTATGACGTAGGCGTCGTAGTTGTTACTCATGTAGTGGAGAAATTCTAAATGTTTGGATTGACAGTAATATAATATAGCTCGTGAATGCACTTCAAACTCGCTATAGCTTCCGAAATACCGGTATTGGAATTTCTGAAACGCCTACACGAATTTGTCAGTCTTTTATTGTTCCTCCTCGTCCTTCCCAAACTCAACTAGATGCTTAGAAGTATCGGCCGTTATGAGGCATTAATTTTCACACTATTAGAAGTAAAGTGGCTATCCATACTGTCTGATACTGTGTGTCGTCGAGTCCACCGAATGGACAGTGAGTCTACCGTAGGCTTAAATGAATATTTTGATTTATATTTTTATTTTCTTATTTCTTTTGAATTAATCGAATTATTATGTATGCTGCATTGGAATTATCAATGTGTAATGAATGAAATGGATAATTGTATTGATGTAAGTGTAATAATTTTAGTAATGTTAGTAATAATGGTAATACTGATGGATTGTGCTTGTGACGTATTTGCTTCGGGGCAATACGATTGGTCGGAGTAGGTAACTCCGTAGAAGTAGTCACAAACGTTTTTGCATGGCATTTTTCGGAAATTCGTTCAGTTTTTCTTTATGAAGTTTAGTGTGCTTCCAGGGACCGAAGAGGAATGAGCCAAAGCCCGACGCTCCAGCCATTCTCAAATGAATTGTAGTTTTTAGGCTATTTCAGTTAAGGTCAAAGTGTGACAAAGGTCATTTTAGTGTAAAGTCTGTAGCTTTGATTCCCTGAGAGAATATTTTGTGCTTTGAAATAAATACTTAAAACTCAATAATTTCGGAAGCCACTCAAAGAACATTTTATTTTGCTCAGAGAGCTGAGCTGGTCCTTCATAATCATCTTTGTCCTACCGTGGACGAAACTTCATTCGCTGCTAGGCAGTGACACTGTGAATACCAAATTTATTATTTCTGTGCATATATGTTTACAATATAATGGTGGGTGTAAAGTGGTGAGGAATTCCATGCTGGCATGATCACCATGGTGATCAAACGGCCAATTTGTTTGCTGGTCACCACATGTGTTGAGGTGGTAGTCATAGTATTCGATTTTAACCGGGGTATAGGAAGAATGGGCCTTTGGGTAATGGGCACGGTTTAGGGCGGGAAAGATCACCACGTGCTGGCCATCAGTAGGAAAAACCTGGTGATCACCACGTGGTGGTCACCGTTATGGAAAACCTAGTGGTTACCACGTGGTGGTCAGCGTTATGAAAACCTGATTATCACCAGGGCCGGAGTAGGATGAGGGTGTGCTGTCGGTGCTCCGCTCCTACCACGCCTGGACGTAGTTTGGTTACATTTTCCAACCCGCACTCCGAGGCCGTGAGCTGCAACGTTCGGGTGGAAGGAAAATTTAAACGAACTACGATCAGCCATATTGTCCCAGGTTAGCTGGGGAGGCTTTGCCCCCCCCCCCTCCCAAACCCTCATGGGAAAAACCTTAACCTAACCCAGCACAAGGAAACCGAGAGGTGGAGTAATAAAAAGAACGTGTATATTGATGTCGCATCCAATTTATGTTTATTTTTAATGTGTCAACGTGTCAAGTAATAAATGCGCGATTAGTAAGAGTGCAATCCAGTA
The DNA here is from genome assembly GCA_034695205.1 of Dicyrtoma fusca. Taxonomy (NCBI): domain Eukaryota; kingdom Metazoa; phylum Arthropoda; class Collembola; order Symphypleona; family Dicyrtomidae; genus Dicyrtoma; species Dicyrtoma fusca. The sequence goes on from JAQFZC010006245.1 coordinate 10,582, forward strand.
ACTAGTCTTCGGTAGACACATTGGTATTGTAGACATGATTTCACTCTGTCAGAACGTGTGCGTAGTTGAGTGATAACTTGTGGGAGTCCGACCACTTTGATCCCCACCTAACGAAAGCGGGAATGGGAATGGTTACGTTCTGTTGGATCACCGTGGTGATCGCTGTGGTGGCCTCCCATTTTTTTCACCATGGTGATCGCCCTTCCGTTTACCCGTTTGACCACCGTGGTGGGCTCTGCTTTGACCACCACCCGCACCTGTGGTGGTTGGTAGTGATCACCCCAGATATTGAAGATTATCTCACATTTGATCGCCACGCTGGACGCTGATTGCCCTTCCGTGAAACCGTTTGATCACCATAGTGATCACTGTAGCACGCTCTCATTTGACCACCATCCGTGTTGGTTGTTGGTGAGCACGCCACTTACTAAAGAATACCCGTAAATAAAACATTCAATGTCTCGAATAAATCGCCTTTCTTGAAATTGTAAAAGGACTGACTATGAACTCGGTTCTTCTGACGTCCAACGTCTGACCCAATTATTTTCTCTGAAATAACACCGAGACTATCATATTCGGAATTATCGAAAACGGCATTTTGAAGAATGGTTGTATAATATAAGAATCGAATAGTCAAAGTTCTTAAAAATTTCCGCCCATAATAATACGGAAGGAAATTATTTGATTCGTTCAGCTATTCTTAAAAATGCCGATACTTAATTTATTGATACTTGCTTCGCTAGCAGAATGGCGTATATACGACGTGAGTTGCAGAGCAAAAGGAGACGGATTTTCACAGGCCAGCCAGGCGGCCAGACCTGTTGTGATACACGTAAATGACCGCTTAAATTACTTGGGGGATTTGGGGAGTCCAAAAGTTACGTTAACTATATTCGAAATGGACCTCGTTCTTACTATATTGTCTATTCAACATTTACCCATTGCATTGCCTATTGTCTGACACTACATTGCCTTACACATATTAGTGGAGCTTTCGCTTCTCTTATCATTCCCTCCCAACTTTGCAAGCATCATTTATGTACTTCCCTTAACGAAGGCCAGAGCTTGTTTTGTTCGTTTTTTCCCATAGATGGCCAGTTGACTTGCCTCGACTTCCCCTCCCGTCAAATTGACATGGAATTTTGCCCTCAACTTCCCCTCCCCTCAAACTGATTTAAATTTTGAGGCCTCGACCTCCCCTCATTGCGTGGAGGGCACTTGAGCCCACTTTTTCGGCTGAGGGTGCCATCAATTAGTCCAAAATGAGGCTAACTACTTTTAAGTTGTTGGTCGCGTTTTAATGAGGGGGATCACGAAAAACTGAAAGTGACTAAACCTTGGCAGCGAAAATCGGGTCGGAGTGACTAATTAAAGAATAGGTTGGAGAGGATATGATCATTCCGTCCGAATGAACCTATCTCTGGGGGATTCCATGCGCTACACACTCAGTTTAAGAAGGGGGGGCAATTCTTGTGTGTCATTACTTACTTAATACTTATTGTACTTGGAGATATTCGCCCTTTGAGGATATTTCTCATCGTACTATTAATTTCCGAAGTTATGGTGACGGTGGGGTTGTATTGAGCAACTCACACATCATTACTTCGAGTAAGCTAATGTTAACAGATAGTGGCTACTGACTGCCGACCTCTTTGCAACGATGTTTAAGCCCTTCTCAGTAGTGTCTTACAATTTCTGGAAGTTCCCTAGTGCGCCTCCTGGGTAGACGTGTGTTTTTTTGGTCCCATTAAATTATAAAAATTGGAGTGATTTTAGGATATTTACTTATATAATAACATATCATTGTAATCCTTGCATGCTCATAAGTGTTTTAGTGCTAAAATTAGGCAAATATTGATTAGAATAAGTGGTTTTTTATGTGTCTGAAACTTTCATTAAAATCTGTACATCGAATACCGCATGGAAGTCGAAACGAAGATGGAAGTGGAAGGCCGTTGCTACCAACTTACCGCCAAGTTCAAAAATCATCTAGACTCCCTTTACCCCTCTGACTGCAGCCAGCCGCAAGCAAGTTACGTTCAACCTACCTTCAACAATCAACCCATTCAGCAAACAAAAACCCTGTACTCAACTCACCCAATCTCCATATCTATACACCAGAAGTTTGTAGTTATGTGAACCTTATTTTTAATGTGGATATTATACAGATTTGATCTATCAATACATGTTACCTATTTATTAATTATTAAGTTGAATAA
>JAQFZC010006246.1:0-12799 GCA_034695205.1 Dicyrtoma fusca
AACGGTTAGTTTGAATAATACGCGGGTCTCTATTAATGCGCGGGTCTCTAATTGTACGCGGGGGTCCGAGGGGCTGAGTGGAATAATGCGCGGGTGTACTATTAGATCATTTACGGTAAGTAAAGTACAGAACTGACAGAAGAGAGATAAAATTCTGAATTCTAATAACGTAAATGCAATGTACACATTGACAGAGTTTTACCATTTACCATTTACAGCAGAGACCAGAGAGCTACTGCACTACTACCTTCCCAACCTCCAGCTAAAGATGAAATGGAACCTCTTCCCTTCATCATCATTGTCATAATCATTACTAGGTACATTATCAATTCAATTCCCTTTTCTTTCTCTATTTAGCAGGCATTATTTACTCACACACACACACTATTATTTTATTTTCCACTCCAACTCAAACTCCTTTTCTGTCCTGTCAATTACAGAGCACCTACACATTGTTAGCATGTTCAAAATTAATTGTGGCAGAGCTGTAGAACTGTACAGATGCATCTGTAGAAAACGTCTATTAACCTTTTCGAAACGGTAATATGCTCACTAGTTAGTTATGAATGGTTTTGAAAATGGTAATTTACAGTTTTGACCATTTTGAAAATGAAATTTCTAGTTTTGACCATTTTGAGAACGGTAATTTCTAGTTTGTTGACCTTTTAAAAGAGTCTTACTTACTAGTTTTGACCTTTTTGAAAAAGTGTTATTTACTAGTTTTGACCTTTTTGAAAAAGTCTTATTTACTAGTTTTGACCGTTTTGAAAAAATCTTATTTACTAGTTTTGACCGTTTTGAAAAAGTCTTATTTACTAGTTTTGAACGTTTTGAAAAAGTGCCATTTACTAGTTTTGACCGTTTTGAAAAAGTTAATTTCAAGAATTAAACACTTTTGTAAAGCATTCTTTCCATAGTTCCCCAGTTCCTAATAGGTTAAACCCTTTGACAATTTTTTCGCCTATTACGATTGTAGCTACCCTCCTAATTGTAGTTAGTTGTTATTATACATACACGCAGCTTTCTTTTTACTAACTGCCTTGAAGGAATGTGCTGAAGACCGACGAACAGACCAGTGCTGTACAGTGCCTGGAAGATCCATAAAAAATGTAATGCTAACCAGCAATGCAAATAAGATACGTATTTATGTAAGTACCAACATGTACAACAACGAACCAACTACTAATAAATACAAAAACTTAACTATAAACTGTAAGCCAGAGATAATAATTTTCCTCGCCAGTCAGTCTAACTGTCTGCCTGGCTGCTGCTGCTGTTTCCCTTCATCTTCTGCTTCATTGGCATGGTCTGACTTCCCCAGATCCAATCCAATAGTCTATTGCCATTGAATAGCTGACAAAGTAAAGTGAAGTTGAACAAGCTTTTAAATATAAGTACCTACCTACCTACATGCATAAAATACAAAATTGACGGAGATAAGAACGTTAGCTAACAAATATACAAGTACTGAACACAGTAAAATAGCTACATTATATAAATGTAGGAAAGTAGGAAGGTAGGTAAGACAAATGCAAATATGCGTAGGTAATACATAATGTTTAGTATTTAGTATAGTAAACTAGATAGACTATGCTGTGTGCCTATGCACTTTTAAACTTATACGTAATTTAAAGTCAAAGTTGAAGTTGTTCAAGTCGACTTTTGAAATAAAGCGTCTTCGTCATACTTCACATTCACACTCAACTGCCTTCTTTGCCTTTGCTTTGCTTTATTATAAACATTCCATGAGCAAACTTACGATCGCAGAGCTACAGCCTCTACAAACTCTCAACTCACTTTCAGTGTTTCACTTCAGTCAGCAGTTTAGTCAGTTTAGCTGGAGTTTAGCACCCTAACCGAGGCCTAGGTAGGTACAGATCAGAGACACGTCAAGTTAAGATAAAACATTAGAGGCTCAACACTCAAAAAATGTAAAAAGAAGAGGAAAAAAAGGATGCATTTACATAGGACCAGGAAGGGGCAAGATATTTTTGTAGGTATTTAGGGAGCCTCACAAATATTATGCGAGGCGAGTTGGAATTACAAGAATGTCACTATACATAGTGTGATGTATTACCCACCAAAAAAGGACAAAACTACGTTTTGCCCGATTTAAAAAATTACGTAATGGGGCAAAAATACATAGGTTCAAGCAAAAGGGGCAAACTAGGATATTACGTCCACAAAAAGTTGATTAATCATTACAATCTTTTCAAAACGGGAATGCATCTAGGTATGTAGTTTTGCATCTTTTTGAAATTGATCATTTTTATGTAGTTTTTACCTTTTTAAAAACGTTATTTTAGAATTTTTTGAAAATGCTAAATTACAATTTTCGACCTTTTTAAAAATGCTATAATTGCTATTTTCGACCTTTTGGAAAATGCTAGTTACTAGTTTTGATCATTTTCAAAAGTTTAACTTGTGGAATAAACACTTCGAAGCATTCTTTCAATGACGGAAGGTTTCCCAGTGTCCCCGAATCGGTTAATTAATATTTTTAAAAAATGCAAAAATGCACAAATTTCTTTATAACGAGTTTTTTAAGGACGCAATAACTGATGAGCCCCTGCCTGCTTCAAATACCTACGAAAGGTTTGTTTCTTATTCTTACTGGAATGCACGCCTCAAGCCTAGTACTGGTATCTCTGTCCATATGGAAATTAAAAAAATGTACATCAAAATTACATACAAATAAGTACAAATACGACGGAAATTGTCAACTTTTCGTTTACACGGTGTTACAGTTGACAGTCAGTGTGAGAGTGCCGCATCGACATAACTCAAGACTGTCACTGCTCACTAGTCAGTGCAGTGCTTGTATGATCTGTTTATCTATCTTGTTTGTGATAAACTCCACGTTCAGATATCATTAAGTTATCACTTATCAGACTAAAAATATTGAAATCGTTTTACCGACCATCATTGATCATAGGAATAGGAACGAACCATAACCCAGAGCCAGAGCCTTCAAGAACGCATATAAATGCTTTAAATCTGTACACTCTCATTATCAACAGCGGTACAGCACAGCCTGCCAGTGCCTTCTTACCCTGTTGCTCCTTTTACGCAAGTAAGATAGCAAGATAGCAGATAACCAACGAAAAAAACAGACAACTATCTTAGTCATAAAAGTTAACCTCGAGCTGTTGACGTCCACGAAACGAAAAAGGAAAATAGCTATGCTATATAGCTATAGGGAGATAAATAGAAATACTTAGAAAATATTTTTGTCACTATACCTATCTATAGCTCTGATCTCTACCGTCACCATTATCATCTATGTATCTGCTCTGAAAAACTGTTTAACTTTTGAACTTCCGAGTAATAAGCCCTATTCTATAATAAGGCAAAAGCAAGCACACATCTAGCAAATTTAGGATTTAGGACCGACCGAAAAATAATGGGAAAAAATAGCTGAGAAAGTGTCAATAATTATTTTACAAACTAGCATCTTAGTAACTGACACAACAAGAACTAAATAATGAATTCCAGGAACGAGTGCCACTGATAATACAAGATATAGCAAGCACTCGTCATTATCATAAAGTAAACTCCGAATTTATCAAACATATCAGTACAAGCTCCTTACAACTTACCAGTTAGTTACTCCCTACGTCTTGTTTGTAAGTGCATTTCAGATTTACAAAATTTACTTGGTTGTTGGTAGTTATTGTGGGGAGGTAGTTAAGATAAGAGTAGCAGTAGCCACCAAAATCAACACACTATTGCTAAAGGCAAGTACAAATGGAGTTTAGATTATTTAAATACATGTTTTTAATTTTTTTTATTATTTGAGCTGTGTATATAGAGTATAGCTATACGCTGATATGATATGGCTTAAAGGTGAGAATACAAAAACCGAAAGGAATATCTCTTATCACAATGCATAATGCATGTGCCTACCTAGTTTAAGGAAACCTTGAAAAGTCAAGCTACAAGTATCCATGGAATTCGATACACTCTGATAACTGATACGTCTTTGGATCCAATTTTTCAAATTCCCGACCAGGCAAGAGTATTATTATTATTATTATTATTAATACGACCGCCGTCTACGTCTACAAGCCAACCTGGCCTCCCCTAAAAGACTGAATCGAACGCGTAAACAAGCTTCCACGGAAATACTAACCAGCTTCAAAATGATTGCCGGCAGAATACATACAGCAATACCGGCATCCCTACAAGCAGAAAAACTAAAACCAAAACCGACCGTGGAATTTAAAAACTGTACCAATCACATATACAACATAGGCGATTTTACATTTTACGCTTCAAATGAAGTTGAAAGTAATTTGGCCATTTTTATTTTACTTTATTATAATAGTTATGATCATGAATTATGGTTATGACATGAGCCACATATAAACTGCGTACGCAGGTTTTTTTAAGAAAAGGACGTAGACCGCGATAAAAAGATGGTAATAATTTCTATTTTTATGAGCTTTCTACCAGTCTGTAATGCTGACGAAAAATGGGAAGAAATGAAAAGCAAAAAATATTTAAAAAACAAAGTAAAATTTCTGTCTATACCTTAATATGGTAGGAATTGAGCTTGTGACGAGGCAAAGCATTGAAGGAGCTAAAGTCCGCTCGGCGACTGAACATTCCACCCGAGTTATGTCTGTAATTAGAAATTACATTTTGATTTGATCAGATTAGAGTGATAGTGGGCTGGTGGCGATGATGTTCTGTGTTAGGTGTAATTTGGAACTGTGAAGCACTCCACGAAGCGGAGTTAGGCTATCCGTAATTCCGTATGCACCCACATTTTAATTAAATTCTTGAAATGTAATTAACTACCAAATTAATGAAACCAGACTAGAAGATTAGAATGGTATAAATAACGATAACGGTATAGGTACATATAGAAAGGTGGCAAACATTGCCAACTCACTCACTCACTCATTCACGTGTCAAGGTTAATTGAGCATGAATGATGAGGTTGAGCGTGAGAGATTTGAATGGTACTAAAAATGTTGCTCAACAAAACTTACAGTTTAAAAGAACGAGATTTTCAAAAATTTTAAACCGAGAAGGAGAAGAAGAAGTAGAAGAAGAAGAAGTTTAGGAAAACTTGAAAACTCACCGAGTTCTCTCAGTGAGCGACCCGAAGACCTCCGTCTTCCCCATGGAGCCCTTCCGGTAGCGGAACATGCTACTGAGCCCGGTGTTATTGACGGGCGAGCCGAATTGAGCGCCGGGTGAGGGAGGCGAGCCGGAAACTCCAGAGCTGGACGCGGCGGATCCAGTGCTGGACAGACTATTAACTCTTGGACGCATCATCTGAGAGGAGCAGGATGACCCCAAGGAAGTTCCCAGTCCAAAGTCCAGGCTACATTGACTCAGCTGAGTCCCCAGACTCCCCACGTGGGGGGTACTGTGTCCCACACTTCCACTCAGTGGCTTATGCAGCATGCTGCTGCCTCCATTGTTGCTCCCATTATTCAAATTATTATTATTGGGATGAGGGATCGGAGCGGAGATGGCCAGCGTGGGTCTCATTTCCTTAGCCTTGGACTTCTTCTTCTTTGCAGCAGCGCCATTCGGAGCTGGGATGGGAACAGCAGCAGCCACTGCAGCCCCATGACCGTGACCGTGACCGTTATTAACGGCGGCGGCGGCGGCAGCGACCTGAGCCCCCTGTCCAGCATTTTGGTGGTGATCGTGGTCATGGTTCCCATTCCCGTTCCCATTTCCATTCCCATTGTGGGGAGCAGCAGCATGGTTGTTGGGTGCGGCTGGAGCTGCGTTGCGTGCTGGTGGAATCCAGTCCAAATCCTTCCGCAAGTGACCCTTGCCACATTTGCAACTACAAGCCTTGAAAGCTAGATCATAGCCTCTTTTAGTCCATAGATTCTGAAGTCGCTGTTTCTCTGACCAGGACCGGGCTCGTCCACAAGATCGGAGGTAGGTCAGAACGGTTTGTTCCCAGGCTTCAAAGCACTCCCGGTGCATGTATTGACCCTGGTCACAGTGATCATTGTTACAAGCTACTTTGACGACCTCAACGTCCGAGGTACCTATATCCTCCAGGTAGATTAGTTTCCCTGGATGGAAGCACTCCGAGGGTACACAGCATTTAGTAGGCCTAGAAAACCCACGCAATGGGATCAAAAAAGACAAAAGGTTAACTATCGAAACCTAAAAGCTCTATGAGTATACATTGCAAAATCTTGCACAAATAGTATTTTAATTACAAGAAGAAGGAAGTGAGAACTTAATGCTTTGCACTTTTGGCTATTTTGCTGTATTATTTATGATTACATTCATTCTTTCAGAATAAAATACCGCAAATCTTTTATTAGTTGTTATGTATCCCGAACCAACATTTCCTGTCTTAAAATCCTTCTAACGGGATGGGAAAGTTGATGGAAGATTTACGGTCTAATTTCAGTTTCACGCAGTACTCAAATTATGAATTATGAAGGGTGAATTACTGATATACACTTAATTACTACTAATTAATTAAATACTGATGCCCATTACAATAATTAACCATTAACTAATTAGTAAAAGCAAGTAGGCGGATAAATAGTGAGGAACCAACCTGGCCTGATTATGATGATCATTATACCCTCCATCGGCCCCGCCGTGCGCACCATTGTGTTGATGTTGTTGATGTTTCCGATTCGGAGGCATCGTGAACAAAAAGAATGTCCCGTCCGTGATTGCAAAGATTGGCACCTAACGTTTAGATTCTTGATGACACTAGGTCAATGACAACTGCAATTAATTAAAATTAAAAAATTAAAAATCATGTATTTTTAAATGTCAATGTCAACCACTCATCAACAACACAACCCAGCTGCCCTACCATCATTCAGTAATCTAAAATCTAGATAGCAATAATAAATAATGCATATGCCTATACATACTACTTGTTATTATAAAAAAAGTAAGGATAAAAAATTGTGACTTACTTACCTTACTAAATATACTGGATTGTACTTTTAGTGTTTTGTCCGGCCGGCGTGTACTTGATGGTGTGCAGGTCTCAAATTCTTTATTTTTTACACAATTGTAAGTAACGTTGAACGTGTAGAAGTATTATATTTCAAGTTAAATAATAATTGCTACACTTTTTGCAAAATATGTATGTAATAAAACACGATTGAAAATTATTCAGGTATTTTGGACTTGGACTGACTAAACGATTTCAGATTTTTTTTAGAATTCAAAAATCAATTGACAGAGCAGACAGATAATAATCACACACGCCAAACGGTCGGTCAACGGACTGTTCTTTGAAAAACAAAGTCGAAGTAACTAGTAATTAGTAGATCAATAAATACTTGTTACTTTTTACTTTTTAATAGTAAGTTGTAAGTTGTATTTCGTCGTTTGGTTTTTTTACAACAACGGTAACGGTATGTATGGTTAGGTAGCGTATTCTTTCTTCGTAATCGTAGTATTGCACCAGTCATTCACAACTTTTACACACGTACACACGATGATGATGTTAAATACTTACTCGAAATCTGTACATATAAAACTGTTGTTCTGGTTAGAACGCACCTTGTACTTACTTACAACTCTGACCTTCAATTTAAGTATTTCAACATTTGACTCTTCTCACAAAAACACACACACACGCACAATCACACAGAAAGTGGGCAGGTGCGTAAATTCTTCGGCTTCTTCAACCCTTTTAATGCTGAACTGGCTTATTTCTTCTTCCAACTTCCCCAATTTTTAACCCTACGGTCGGTCACTTCACTCAGATTCAACTTGGTTCATATCTCAAATGCAAAAGCTAAAGCCAAGCAACAACACTAGAGAACCTGAACAGAACAGTGTACGTACAATCAACATTTACTATGGACATTAAATTTAATTGAAGGGGTAATACGGCAAACGGTTGGCAGTTTGTAAGTATGGTAGTGTTTCTACGAAATTGTTAAAAGTTAGGAGCTTGAGAATATTTTTTGTGGCAATTTCTTGTCAAAAGTTAAATTCTGCTGTATTGAGATGAATTGTGGGTGGCTTACGGTGTGGTTTATTCACGTAAAAATTTCAATATAATTTTAGGGCTCTATTATCTTCACTAACGTTATTCCCTTCCAATAATGTCTTGGTATTGATTTTGATTTTGCTTTTGAGGTGAAAGACGCATTGGCGAAAGACGCATAATTAGATGGAATCTAGTTTGTTTTTTTTAACTGAAATCCTGCTACGCAATACTGTCAAGTCAAAACTGTAGAAGAATGAGAATGCAATAGCACGATTAACAATTAGTATTATTGATGATGATGAACGATGGATGATACATAGGTTGAATACTGATGATGGATATAATTTGTCGAATTCGAATTTTTGATAAATTCGTACCTCGTCTATTGACCATGTAAATATGGTTTGGTTTCCTAGTAGTTGTTATTTACTATAATTTGAGTGATAGAAATAACTGGTGTTGTTGGTGGTGCTGAAGTTGATTTTGATACTTCGTTGTTGCCATCAATAATGAAGCAACTATACCTTCATCTGACGAAATTCCTACACTCGATTGAGAGTCAGCCAAACTTCCGATCTCGTTCCAAACTGCTTTCCAATTTTGTCTTTGCTCTAAATGTTCTTTCATTTAAGTAATTACGTACTTTTTTCAAAATAGTAGCTTTGGAAAATGCAATCCTTCCTTCAACTTTGAGTCCCTCAGTCAGTAGTAAAAAACACACAGGCTACGGGCTTTACCCTTTAAAAAAACCTGAAAATTCAAATATTCTTTAGTATGGAAGCTAGCCTGTAAACGAACAAACTACCTATCACCTACGATCAACGATTGACCAGACGATGAAGATGTAGAATTAGACGTAAAAAAAATTAAATATTTTTAACGTTTATTATTTAACAACTGACAGCTGACGAACGTCAATTACTAATTAAATTAACTAATTACTCAAGATAGTTTAACTTACGATCAACGATCTTCCCCCGCTCGATAGACCCGGGACCCACGGCTTCTTGTCACTGTTAATTAATGGATGATAAACAATAACAATGAGATGACTTTCCTTACGCCGGTAATTAAATATTGATTATGTATGTCTTTACAACTTCCAAACACTACTGACAGTGACAATGCAATGTCAATGTTGAATGTTTATGTCAACTGACAAATACTTTCAACTTTACACTTTTAACTTTGGAATTTTCTAATCACGATCAAAGATCAACTAAAAATCCTATCATTGAAACTTGTGTCCAACGGTTACGTTGTTACGTTCAACAATCACAAAATTTGATTTTGAAACTGTGAAAAATGTCATTACAGAACAGATTACAGATTACAGTTGACCGTTGACAGAGAGTCGGTCAACAGTTGACAGTAGTTTAATTTTAATTCCAATCTTTTAGCTGTTGTTAGGCAATCTGTTTGTTTACTTCCCTGTGTGTGATCACAATAAAAAATCGCAGTAAATTTTAAAGAAGCGTTTCAACATTTGACAATGACATACAACGTACAACTATTAAACTATCAACTATTATCAATTATTACTACAATTTTAAGTAAGAACCAAAAACTGACAAGTTCATGAAATGGTAATTATGTATTTTTAAATCCAATTTGCAGTTGCAATTTGATGTTTGATGTTTGATTGAGGTGAGATATTAAAAATGATAACTGACCGATTATTTTGATATTGATTTTGATTATTGAGACAAATGCATCGATGATAGAGATTAGCAATATTATGGAAAAAAACAATAAGTTGACTTGACTTTTTTTTCTCTGTTGTTGTTAGTTGTTGAATGAATAATTAAATTATTCACAAAATACTCTTTTTTTTTCCACAACTTTTCCGCTGACAAACCCAAATAATTCTATCATTCAAAGCTGACTTGTTCACCCTACGAAATCTTCTTGCCGACTGGCTAGCGTGAGAGATGAGTGCCGGAGTGTATGGCTGTGCTCAGTGCTGTGTGGCTGAAGGAGGCAGAAGGGAACGCAGGATATCATAATAATAACAACGAAGCTCCATGGCATGGCTTTTAAAAACACGATGCGAGAGCCAGAAGTATTCACCGAACGAACGAGCGAGTGTAGAACACACAGGCGAGGGGGCTCGCATGAATTACTACTATGTGGCACGCAGAAACGATTCAAAAATTAATTCGAAATTCGAACTTCGCGCCCCCCGCCCCCTCCGCCCCTCCTTTCACTTTTTAATGCTTTTTAAAAAATATGTAATTTATGATTATTTAACCTTTTTTAAACGGTAATATGGGGAGAGTTTTACATCTTTTTGAAAATTATAACTTCTTTCTAGGTTTGATGTTTTTGAAAATGTAAATTACTAGTTATTTGTATCTTTTTGAAAGTGTAAAATAGTATTTTTTTTTGTATCTTTATGAAAATGTAAGTTACTAGTTTTTTGATCTTTTTGAAAATTGTAATTTCTAGTTTGGATATTTTTGAAAATGGTAATTTCTAGTTTTGATTTTTCTGAATGTTTAAGTTACTAGTTTCAACCTTTTTGAAACCAATAATTGCTAGTTTTGAGCTTTTTGAAAATGTTTTTTTTCTAGTTTTGAGCTTTTTGAAAACATTTATTTCTAGTTTCGAGCTTTTTGAAAATGTTTTTTTTTCTAGTTTTGAGCTTTTTGAAATGTTTATTTCTAGTTTTGATCGTTTGGAAAGTGTAAGACTGAATGAATACATTTACATTTTTATGTCGCCTGTAAAGTAGAGAAAATGGGCTAAACGTGCTTGGGAAACAAATTATTCATATATATGTACTTAAGCATGCACTACCTTCCAAAATAACATTGAGTTTATCAAGTGCACGAGCATAACGTCTTTATTAACAATAACACCTGAAAGAATTTTATTGTAGAAATTAATTACCCATATTTATTTAAATAAATGACGGATATTTATTTAAATATATGACGGGATGTGAAAAACTACCATAGAGTGCATCCAAAATCAATTTTATTTTTGAACGTTCCTTTTTGACTGATGTAGTTTGTGGAAGGCTCCTATTAACCATGTATGTACTTGCAGCAAAAGTGAATTCAGTTTTCAGGCTCTGTGATTAGGAGTATGTATGTACATAGGATGAAATCATTATGAAGTCAAGTCAATGCGAGGTTTTTCGGTTAACAAAGGAAGTTCCTTTAAATTACAAGAGAATACATATGGTCACGTAGTTCTGTGCTGTGCAAAGGAAAGGCTCGGCTGTAGTAGTAGAACTAGGGACCCTGCAAATATTACAACACTTTGATAAATACAAATATTGCTCTGAATATTTACTTTTTAGACCCTCGGTAAAAAGTAGATAGTAAATAAATGTAGGATCGAATTACGAAACTTGTTCCATGAAGTAATTTGTGATAGACCCCTTTACAACTGGAGCTGCTGCTAGAAGGCAAGGCAAGGCTGGCTATGCCAGCCATGCCGGCTGTGCTGTGTTGTGAAGGCTTGAGTTTTTCTACTACGCATTTAGAGATTGCATTGCAGAGATGGGCTTTCGGCCGGGTTTGCCGCTGTAGTGCACGTACTGTAGGAAGTAGAAGATTTGAGTGACTGTTGTGATAGAGTTGGCTAGACCGCTCACAGACTGCAGACAGCCGTCTGTGTCCCACTTATAGTGCAGCCGAGGGTATGCCAAGTAGCATGGTACGGGTACCATCAATTCTTCTTTTTAGACTCAATACTCAATAGATTATAATAATAATAGAAAGAATGCTGACCAAAAGTGCTTTTTCTATAAACTACTTTTTCAAACACTTCTAAACTAGAAATCAACATTTTGAAAAACAGCTACAACTAGTAAATAGCCCTTTCAAAAAGGTAAAAAATAACAAGAGATTAGCTCTTTCTAGATGGCCAAAACTAAAAAATTCCATTTTCAAAAAGATGAAAAACTAGTACCTAACACTTTCAAAAAGGTCTTAACAATAAATTACGGGCCAACTTTTTCAAACACTTCGAAACTAGACATCAACGTTTTAAAAAACAGTTAAAAGTAGTAATCAACACTTTCAAAAGGGTAAAAAACAGTAGAGATTAACTTTTTCAAATGGCCAAAACTATAAATCAAGAAATTCCCATTTTCAAAAAGATGTAAAACTAGTACCTAACACGTTTCAGAAACGTCAAAACAATAAATTAGCGGCTCTTTTAAAACGGGCTAAAACTAAATAATTTCCATTTTCAAAAAGATGCACAGCAAGTTCTATTTACTGAAAGAAAAGGTATTATAATTTAGATTACTTTATGCCTGGTACTGGTAAAATCGAAAATCGAATGCAGTGCAGTGGTACATACTGCATAGTCACAGTGCACAGTGAAAATAAAATACATTCGAGGTCTTGTTTCTAGACTTGACTGCCACCTTTTATTCCTCAGGAAATGGATTTTGCTAGAATCATCTCGTGCAATAGGGGACAAGTGAGAATATTTTTTCAGTTTTTCTAGCTCTGGCTTCTGGCTCTGGCTCTGGCAATAATTCTGGCTTTCTTGAAGCAACGGCAAGGCAAATAGAAATAAAGCTTATTTTGTAAAGCAAGGCTCCTTTCTAAATCTGAAGGCAGAAAATGTGAATGAAAAAATATAATGTTTGACATACTGTTATTTTTGCTTTTGCTTGTAGAAAATTGTGTACTTATAAATGAGCTTCTTCAGTAATAAAGTTTATGTAAGTGCATTTTCCGAAAAATAATTTGACTTCGTTACCGTTCCTATTGAAGTTGAATAAGTTGATAGTAAAACAGTTCAATAATCATCTACATACCTACGTAAGTAAATGGAATCGATAATCTCCGAGTAATCAAATCAAAGCCACTTTTGATACAG
>JAQFZC010006247.1:0-12799 GCA_034695205.1 Dicyrtoma fusca
GGAGGTAATATGTGGGCAGCCCATTTGTGCCCTCAGGGGGTAATTAAATGATCCTTTTCCGCGCTTAGACTATATATGTAGAATCTATGCGGCGAGGAGCTTCCAGCGGAACTTTACTGTCCTGGATGACAATGACAATTAAAGCTGCCTATCTATAGACCATCGATGGCAATGACTCCGACATGATTTTATTACGACCGTCTCTTCTCCTTTTTTCATGTTCTCACTTTTAGCCGAAATCATAATAGAAAAATATATTTATAGGTAGACACTTATCTATGCACATACAAACTTACTAAGTTTAACATTAACATTCCCTACCTGGCGTCTGTGTCAAATGCTGGGTTTGACATACATACATCCAACAGCACCGACACCGAGGCTAGTAGCTCCACTTCTGTAGATTCATCATCCGTCCAAGACTAAAGCTTCCTTCTAAAGATAGGAAGATGATACTCACTTTGGCTTTATTCTGTTCATTTTTGCCCTGACTTGGAGATGCAACAAAGAATATAAATCTTCACACTCACTTGTCCAGAAATTCTGATGCTGTGTGTTATGTAAACGACCAGCATCAGCTGTCAGTACTCGTAAAAAAAAGTTGGTCCGCATTGCATTGTTGAGCTGCAATTAGAGAGATCCGAGAAAAATTAAAAGCAAAAGGAGACAGACCCCTTGACCGGTGGTTTTCTTGACGGTGGTGGACAGGGTGTCCCATTCATTTACATTATAAAATTTATACCTCCATCCTCCGGGCAAGAAGTTCGTCTATAAACTTTGGATGAACTAGAGTAGCATAAAAATAAAATAATGTGAAAGGTAAATGAAAAGGTACATTGTCTTTTTGCCCCGAGTCTCCCTTTTCCTTCTTCGGTCTTTCATAGTCACTGAGGCAAAGGAGACGAGCAGTGTACTCTCAGTAAAGCTCAAATTAATGCGACTGGTCAATATGTAATGATCATTTCAGGGTCAAACCAGGGGCAAGGGCAATTTCTCCAGGGTCAAAGTGAACCATGGACGGTATAGTATAGAAAGAAACTCAACTTCAATAAGTACTCGTGTGTCCTGTCACATTTTGAAAATTAAACTTAAAACATTATGTGCATAACCAGTATGTAGTAAAGTCGTTTATTCTCTTTTATTGGAAACAGAAAATCTTAAGGGCACACCTTTTATAATAATAGCTGTCATCTTGTATATTGTGTATACATTCATACGTCATTCAATAAAAAGTTTTTGAATCCCTTCCAACTTCTTTAACTGGCAGAGTGCATTTTCTGCATCTTGCATTGGTCACGGTCACCACTTACTTAGTATTCATTGCAAAATTTCACTTTAAGGAGGAGATAACATTAGTCCTATACATACACATGTGGCTCTAAGGTTGTAACGGTAGTTGTAAAGTTGTAAGAGAAAATATTGCTATTGTTACAAAGAAAGAGATTATGGGCAAGAAGAAGAGAAAAAAAGTACTCGTGCAACTTTCTGTAAAAGTGCATTGTCAAAGTAATGACAAGTTTCCGAGCTATGGGGCCCGTGCAATGCAATGCGTGCATGTATGTAAGTACAAGTAAAAGCTCATTAATCTTTGAGGAAATCCAAATAGAACAACCTGAATGGAGAGATATAGCTCACGCTCTCCACTACCTGTTCCTTTATTAAGTGGAGTTCTCTAATTCCCATAATCAGATGAAATGAAGATACAAGTGGAGTTGTATGTAGCCGGTACAATTCATGTATAATTTACTGTTACGATGAGTGAGAGTATACCCAGGAGTTCATCTGTGGCTTGGCATGTGACCATGCAATTGCTTGAATCATGAATGCAATGAGGTAGGTTAACTAAGCCTATGACCGCGAGTGTACCCAACACACGTTCCAACTTCCGTGGCTGCTGCTGCTGTTGCTGCTCTTACTACTCCATCCATTGTTTACATTGAATTGCAAAGAAAAAATTGAAAATAGATACTCAGTGAATGCCTAGATTATGATTTCCTTGTACTTTCGTTTCATAAACAGTAACCAGCTAACGGGACAGGGATGATGTGGTCGTGGACTGGGAAGCTCGCTCGCTCTTTCTGTTCGGGCAATGCATTTGTTGGAGTGGATGGTTGGAATGTATACTGCTATGGATTGGATGGGAGGAAATGAATAAACAGTTAGTTTGTTGTTACAAGTAGTTACTCATGCTCTGAACGTAAGGGATGATGCTTTCATACGTGTGTAGGTACTAAGGCGGCCGGTGAGTATACCTAAGAGAGTTTCTTTCCCTGGAAGGTAAAGGAAACAATATCACTTACCCATCATAAAATCCTTACAGACAGTTTGAGACAGGAGTGAGTCACAATCTTGAAAATCTCGATCATCAAGTCTTCCTCATTGAAGACGGAAGAGGTACAAAGGTTTATAACCCTTTCATGTCACTTTGCGTCCATGTACTCTCCGTATTTTGGTCTCCGTCGCCCATTCGCACACATGTAGATGCCCTATCACAAGGAAAAGCAAAATCCCCGACACCCACTCACGTCTTTCATTCTCGTTTCTCCGTTAACTGTATGGATGCCCAGGCTGAGCATAGGGGACAGAGAGTAGCACTTAATTCGCACTTGCCATCTCAATGTTTCACATGTGCAAGTTCAGAGGAGTCTAATTGATACATATGTACTAAGAAAGGAAGGTGCAGACACACACAGACACATTCTCCAAACATGCCTATATAATTTGAGTAACAGTGAATTTCTTTTATCACTTGATCACGCAAGGTGGTTTATCCAACAACAAAAAATTATGCAATAACAATTGAGACAGCTAAAGGAAAAGTAGTGAGTTATTTCCTAGTTGCTCAGTACAGTCTGGATACACAGTGTATCGAACCGAGTATGAGGTGTGGCAGTATTTGTAGGAATGTAAATACGGATGTGAATTCCCCTCATAGAAATACATAAATGGACGGCCGGTCGGACGTTGGGATGAAAGAAAGATTGTACTTATGGATCAAGGAACAATTACTGTACGGTTATTCCTCACTCTATACAATGCCCTATGGCACAGCGTCTTTGGTGGTATATTGGTATTGGATATGCTACATAGAGCAGATGCACCATCAGGAAGGCTCTGCTATATGGTGTGTCTATCTTCTGTATTATGATACCGGAGGCAGATTCTAAGGATAAATTGTACGGTCCATATAAAGAGACGTAGAGAGGGCAAGACAGGCAGGCAGGCATTGAGGCCGGCTGACAGGCAGGCAGGCAGGCAGAGAAATGGGAAAGGGATAACTCGGGCATTGACCCGAAGATTACGGTACCAAGGCAATCAGGGCTCCCTCAAGTTTACTTTGCTTTATTCCTTCCTTATATCTCTTAGCAAACTACAGGTATTTCATATCTCTCTCTCTCATACACACACACACATACAAACAAGACATGTAAACAGAAACACATTACATTCGGAGCACCAAGTGCGGTAAGAGCGTCGAGTTGGGAGATGACTTGAAACCAGAATCTATTTTTTCCTTTTTCTTGCATCCTCTCTACCTTACTGATGCATCCGTGTTCAGTGTACACAGAGTAGATGTACATTACATGTACAATACAGAGCAGCCTCTCAATCCTCAATCCTGCGGGATGTATGCAGCCGGGAAACATCAGTAAGACAAGCAAGCACAGGCCATCCAATCCAATTCATTATAACCTAGCGCAACAAACAAAGTATTGTTTGTGAGAAAAAATGTGTTCCTTGAATCGTCATTGTAGGAGACGATCAGTGTATTAATAAATAACACTGTTAATGTTGCAGGAACTGTTTGTAGGTATAATTACGTGGGTACGAGCGTCCTCACCCTGGTATTACGTTACACTCTTCTACATTGTACTGCACGGCACAAGTTCTAAACCTGAGCTTATCATCTATCACTTCCGCTGTCTTTTTCACTTTCCTTACAGGCAGAGTAACCTCAACTTACATTCTGTTTGATTTACAGCTGTACTTGCATCAAGTGATAGTAAATACGGAGACCAAGTTGAAGAAGAGGACCATGTAGTAAAAAGATAAGCGCATCTTTTTTACTCATACTTTTTTTTGTATGTGACAGGGATGAAAAAAAAAGTGAAGAAACGGTTCTCTACTCATTTTTCCACAAGTATGATTTCAAAAGATGAGCATCCCTCGTCCTTTTCCTACAGCATGTACATAATGGTGTCTGTCCTCTCCGTCCTCTCAGTTGCTGGCACAGCCTCAGCACTGGATCGCCACGGACCGTCTTAATGCTACCTAATGCTCCTGCAGCCCTTCCTGGTTCTCTTCTTAATCATCCTCTTCGGCTCGTCATCTCCTTCTTGGAGGCAGACTAAAGAGAAGAGCAAAAAAATTGTCTGAGTGAGCTCAATGGGTTAGATGGCTGAGACTGCTGAGAGTGAGTTAGTGCTGAATTGTTCGTGTACAATGCAATTCCATAATGCGATCTCCTGAGCGATCTACCTCAACAAGCCTTGCATTCTTTCTTCCTAAAAATTTAACAGACTTCCACACTGGCCCATCTCACTCTCTCTCTCTCTCTCTCTCTCTCTCTCTCTCTCTCTCTCTCTCCATCTCCGTATTTTTCATCTTCGGCGTCGTTTTCGTTTTCCTCGTCCCTACCTTTACCTTTCTAGGTATGACAATGCGAAAGCTTCCATCTATATGTACATATACATACATACACAGATACATACCTACTTCTTTAGACACACTTGAGACTGACGATGCCACAATGAATGGGAATGAGAGGGAACAATCACTTCCTTCATCTTTATCCTCCTTGAGTCAGGGGAAACATAGTGTGGATTTAAGCACAAGTACCCTTGCTAAATGTAATTTCAACCGGCACCGGCAACCCCAACCTTCTTCGATTTAGACAACTTTTTTGTTAATCGGGGTTTCCCTGTCATCCTCATTTCCTAGTTTACGGACGCTTTTAATTCTAGCGCTATATAAATCTAAAGCCACACTCCACACTTTAGAATCGTATTCTGTACAAGGGAAGTGACTGAAAGAAAGAGCATGTAATCTGAGAATGATACGAAGACCCAACAGTTGTAAAAAACAAAAAAGAGCAAAATATGAAAAACTCTCAGAAAATTAATGAGCTGATAGTAAAAGTAAAGTAATAATAATCGAATTAGTGATGTTTTATTGATTAGTAAAAGTCTTTATCATTTACCAGGCTCAGTTAGGTAATAATTGCGATAATTGTAAGCGGAGGATGGAATTGGGGAAATACACTCATTGGTTTTGTGGTAGGTACTTATGCGTAATTTGTATGTGCGTATGTATGTAATAGGCTTGAGTTTATAGACTCGTAGTGACTGACAGATACGCTTTTACTCATATGTATGTACCTAGCTCATAGAATGACTACTCACTACTTCAATTTTTCCCGTTTCGAGGTGAACGGTCGCCATCAAGATATACCTATGTACAGATAAATATTATATATTGCCATAGGATTGTAGGGTATACCACATAATGTTAGCAGAAGCTTACTACATAACACATACACGGACGCACTGACAGATTGAGCATATTGACGTACGCTACCAGTGTGAAGTGTGCAAAGATTTCTATGCATACAACCTTTACAGTGTCAGTGAATGAGGGAATGGAATAGGAAGTTCATGGTGTACGTGCATACGTATGCAAATTTTGGCCTGTGTAAACTCTAAACCCTCTTACTATTAGTTCTGCTGCGAATGTGATTTGACTGCATACATAATTATTTGGACTGGCCAAAAATATTTTGTATAATAATAACTATGTAAGTTGATAGTTGGGAAATGAAAATCAATAAATCTATTTGATTATGGAAGTATTGGAATCATGAATTGATTTTGTGAATTATTGATGGCAGCTCTACGGGCAATAATGGCTAACTTTGGTTCGGAATGATAAATAGGGAGTATAATAGGAAGCCAACTGATTAATTAGTATATGGCTAGAGATTCATGTTTTTTCCCCATATGGCATCGGTATGCATCATATGGCACATGACACTAGTAAATCAATGAAAGGAGTCAATGGTCATGATCTTGGCAGTGAAAAAGTGCAGCCAGGCCAGTTGTACGTGTAGTTACAAGCTATATAAACGTGCTTTGGAATCTTCCTTGCTCTTTCGTCTATGAAAATAAAATTACTTGTTGGGCGCATACACAGAATATAGACGCCTAATTATATGGGATATTGCTATGCATATACGATATAAGCTGTAAGTACCCATATGATTATCATAACATTAGTGCAGTCGAAGATATGAAAAGTAAACTGCAACTCTTTTCGATCTCGATGAACTAATGGTTCATGGCAATGGCAATGCAATGTGAGCTCTTTGAAATTGAAAATACTTACATATACACCTGCCTGTACATTTTACGTACATTCATTGTACGATCTATAGGTCCTTGCATTAAAGATTCTCAGCTGGTAACTTTTGCTCTTTTGCTGGTGACTTTATAATGATATGAAAGAGGGTAAGGTAAGGCAGAATAATAATAAAAAGTACGTGTAGTTTGAGTAGAGTTAGAAGTAAGATTTTCCGTGTTATGTCCTGTCCTGACTCTAGTATGCTGTCCCCTTCTGTGACTCCGTATTGATAAAAAAAAGGTCCTTTTCTTTTATGTTGCTCGTGGTTAATTGGAATGATGAATTGGATGGTACTTTATTAAAGTGAAATGGTTGAAATAGTTGATTGTGAGATTGGATGGAAGATATTGTAATTGATAAGAGATCACCTTGAGTTTTCAAGTGATCAACGCGTAAGTTAGCTGATAACCATCATGATGAGCATGAGATGAGATGAGACCGAGTGTCGAGTTGAGTTGTGAGGAGATCATCCTTTGGCTTCCCCATCACTCAATCTGAACATGCATATCATTACAAGAAAGTTTACTTGCACACAAGATTTATACTGGTTCGCAGCGAGCACTAAGGCCACTCGATGAAAATGAAATGCTGCTTTATTTTTGCAATACCTAGATTATATCTTTGCTCCTACATTTATCACTGGCTTTCCATCTACGTCTAGTCTGAGCTTTTGATGTTGTTGCTGTTCCTGCTCCTGCTCCTGCTGCTGCTGGTGATGATGATGATGATCATGAATGGACTTGGGGCAACAGCGTACATTGTCCAACTTTCCTTGATTGATATTTGCATTGACTCGGTGTTTGTCTCATCGGAGAAGTTCAGCTCTTCGCATCGCAACTAAGATTCCCATCTTTACTACCTGTGCTTGTTGATTCTCTTGGATTGTATTTATTCTTTAGCTCCTCTGCTCATCCTTGTGCTCCTTCTATCTTCTTGATGAGCCGAAGCTTCTCTTGTATGAAATGAGAGTGAGTGTGTGAGTGTGTGTGTGTGTGTGCAATGGGCTCAGCTTTACTTCTCCTTCTAGACGGAATGATCGGGATGGGTGCAAAAACCTGTAGACGACAAGTCTTCAGGTTTTTGAGTACAAGACTTTATTCACTTGCCATTCGGTCTTCCCTACGTGTATCGACGTGCAAGTTGGTCGTCTCCAGTTAGTAAGTAAGGCAGTTGTTAGCAATATAATGTAATCAAATGAGACGAATGATTTACGTTAAAAAATCATCAAGATAGAGAGGGACAGAGATCAAGCTAAAGCCAATGTATATTAAAAATTTCCGTATCTACCGTGAACCTCCAATTATTTTATTCACAATTTATTGCTCAGATTTACGAAGTTCTTGACCAGCAATTTAACTACGATCTGCACAGCACCCATTTCTCCTCATTTATAGCACGATCTTCCAAATCCATCGTCTTCATTTTTTTTAAAATTCCATTTAAAGTTAAAAATTTTACAATCCCCAGAATACATAAATGCAAGGTAGGGAGACAGTAAACTATGAAACGAGGAGAAATGGGTGCATGGTGTGGCTGAGGAGATTCTGCGAGGGAGAAGAGTGCGGGGAGAAGACAGATAGAATCTCTATGAGAATGGAAGGAACAAACGAATGTCGCTGAGTCTCGTTTATCACGTTTTCCATTCGTATATAATTTGCAGCAGCATCTTCACCTTAGCATCGGAGCTTGTACAGGAAAGATTGGATGGAGTGAGTTGTGAGTGAGTGAGTTGGGTAGGGAGTTTGAGAAGACGAGAGCAGAATGAGCATATGAGGCAGAGGCTCTTTACATATACATACTCGTTCTCTGCACTTCAATTACTTACATACTTCTCTACACTTCCACTGATTTGTACTTACTTTGCTTCTCTCATCCCTGCCAAAGTGAGCTTCGTACGGAAGTCTCTTTTGCACAAAGTTTATTCACTCTTCGACCTATATTTACAAGACTGCCACAGCTAAAAATTCAAGGAACGATTGTTGTAACCATTGAACGTAGTACACGCAACTCACTCTAAACATCAATAGAAGATAACCTATCTGACGAGGGAGAAGTGAAGTGAAGAGGCGACGAGCGAAACAGAAGGTGCACACATCACTTCCAATCCAATTCAATCCAGCATCCACCTCCAACTTCCAACACTCACACATACTCACACAGCACCTAAAGATAAACCTCCATCTGCACCTATATGTCCGTCTACATACATGTATCTGCATTCTGCACTGCACAGTACACTACACCTTTATTGTCTATATACTTATGCCCATTATACCCATCATCCCAGTTGGATCATAGGGGTACATATATACGACAGGTAAGCTAGATGGGAAACAATGTGCCTCTTGATTTCTTCATTCCTTAGTTTAGCTCCAACAGAACACAATGCACACTACACATAAGCCTATCCTGGATGGATAGTTTTGGATATGCAACATGGATTGTGTATAGATATATGTATGTACAACTGACTTCTCAGTCACAAGTTTAAAACAATTATTATTACACTTAGTTAACATCTCTACCCTTCTCAGTCCTCTCCTTCCCTTTGGTGCTTCGGTGTTACAGTCTGTCTTATCTATTATCTAAGCAACTCAAACTGACGTCTGTACATACAGAGACCAATGTATGTATGTATATGTATCTACCATTATGTTAATGTGTAAATAGAAATGCTTGAAAGAGTCATTCTCAGTCGGAATTTTCCTCTACAAAACACACCGGTATGGATGCTTGACTACCTGATGACTGATGAATCTTTTTTTGTGAATATTTATTATGCAGTGTAAGAACGAAATAATTACAGATATTTGTGGAAACAGACTCTTCTAGAACTCTATCTCTGCTACTTTAGGAGCTAATTTTTAAGCGAAAATGCTAATCGTAAACGTAGGCTCTCATTAACATTGGATTTACCAAACTATCCGCAACCATCGCTATGGAGATCTATAACCTTACATATATAATTATATACAACAGTCGTTATGTAACTATGATTTCATAAAATATTGGGTTCGACCAGTTAAAATTCTAATCCATTTGTATTTTAGAAGTACAATACGGATTTAAAACAAATAAGCCTTTATAATTTTATCATCGAATAAGAAATACCTACATATACAATTACAAAGTCAGTTTTAAAGCATTTTAATCCACATTAAATAGCTCAAATACCATTTGTCATGTTATCGCCAAACACTACAAGTGTCAACTACACCAAATTAATAAATGTTGGAATCCTATATAAATAAACAAACGCTACATTGATTTATTTGCACTGCATAATCTTTATAATAGTAGCTATTGTTTACCTATATTATTAGTTCCGTATCAAGATAGTCTGGAATAGTACGCATGGACTAATAATCGACTATAACGGAATCGGTTTTGAATAACTAAAAATTATCCTTTATCGTTCATCCCAGAAACTGTAATCCTATGATTAGGACTGCAGAAACTGTTGTAGTATTCAGCTAATACTAAAACTAGAATATTTAAAAGTAGAGTTCACATCTTGTCACAAGTACAGATCTTTCAATTATATTGTCAGGATTTCTAATCACAGCACCTTCCTAGAAAAATATTCAAAACTCCCAATAATTCATGTTTCCTGAACTGTAAATTGTACTGCAACTCCTGGCAATGATAAAAAATGAAAGTCAGGTGATACATCATTTGTATTCGGCCTATATATGTAAGAGATACTCTTGTAGTATTTTTAGAAATAACTTGATATAACTGGTAAGTAAGTACCTAAGTGCTTGAAACTACACACTAAAAAATATAATGCAACAAATACGAGTTACAATGACTTATTGCACAGGAGTGCCGATACAAATAAATAGGTGCGCAAAATTACTTAAAGTTCGACAGCTCGTGCCCAACAAACGTGATTGGCTTGCAGTTTCAATTTTGACTCGTACCGTCAGGAATTTCGAATGGAAATCACAAACTTCAAAAAATTGGAAAAAACAACTCACTATTGCAATTAAAACTGTATCTAGTGAGACAAAATGTTAATGAAACTCCAATGAATTTTACTGTAGAGTTTTTAACTCAAGCGTACAGAGTGGAAAATGAAATGAATGTTTTTATAAATAACAAAATATGCAATCGAAAATCTACTAAAACTAGGTACATTCCTTAAATAAACAGGACAGCAAATACATATTCTGCTATAGTGTATGCAGTCGTAATATAAAATTACCTAAATTCACAGCCTCTGACTTACGGTCAACACGCTACATTCTAACACCACTTCTAACAGTAGGAGCGGAATGATTCATGAAGACCTTGCAATTTTGTCTAATGTTTTTCAATTGCAAATTTTATTTTCTCATTTGACACTAAGGCCTTTATCGAATCAACGAGTTTCCGAAAAGTAGAAAAACGTGATTCCTATTATTATAAAATAGAAATGATTCAAGTTCAATGATTCCTACCATCTAATATGTACTTTCATTTTCCTTTAGTGGAAGTATCGTGGTTTTTTCTTTTCTTTCACTATTGCATTGTTCGGGTGTTAATTTGAACGTAGAAGTGCAGTGTTGAACATGTTCTATTATAACAAATCAAAAAGCTTTTAGAACAATTGTACAAATATTTATGACAGAAATGTCATTTTGCTGTCAAGTTATCATGTCATATTAATATTTGTTTAAAGTTGGTTTGAAGTAGCACCAACTAACCAAGCCTTAAAAGTTCAATGAAATCGTCACTTTCAATCTGCGTACCGCATCCGCACTTCTATGTAGTACAAGTCGATCTCCTCGGGAAGATTACCTACTACTTTGTCCATCGTGATGGCCTACATAAAGGCCCCCTCTTGATCGGTATTCATACTGTTTCAGCCTAAAACTCACTGAGACGTACTAAAACTGACTAGTACTCCCTCGAACTTTTTTGAATCGTTCGATAGCTTTCCAGTACTCCGTTCGTACCATATATACGGTTGGAGTAAGGTTCATGTGGCGCAATACTGCCTCCGATGCTGCCTTCCTTTAACTTAAATTTCGTGCTGCCTTCCCAACGTTACTGATGTTAAACAATCACAAACCTCACGCACTGCCTCCCGCTGGAATGATCAGTACTGCCTTCCACTTAAAAATATTACGCACGGCTTCCAGGTTCCGATCTCCAGTACTGCCTTGTCGTGGACACATGCAAAACAATGTTATCATAAAAGACCTTACTAAACTTAATACTCTGATGTCAAACTAAATATAAAACCATGATTGCTCCACAAGTAGATTACCGTACTACCTCCTCGTATTCTTCCGCGTACTGCCTCCCCATAGTGTACCCGATTCTGCCTCCTCATAGTCTTGCGCGTACTGCCTCCCTCCAGAAGTATTGACTGGTCTAGTGGGAGGCAGTACTGGCTATTCTAAAGGGAGGCAGTATTGACTATGTATAACGTAGGTAGTACATATCATGTTTTTTCCCGTTTTTGTTGCTTTAGTATTAGTGAGTGTAATAACACTTTCGAGTTTCGATGCTTGAAAAAGTAGTTGGGCGTGAACCAAGTGCACGAAAAGAAAAGCACGTGTACTTGCAAGTTATAAAAAGTTCTTTCGGGGTTATGGCAGACAGACTAAAAAGGGCATTTATGGTCGCAATTAGCTTGAATGAAGTCTTAAAAGTCATCCAGCCGACTTTTGAAGTAAAGAATGTTTGTAGCCTGTGCGTATTATTATTATTATTATTCTGGGTTTTATTCACTCCAATTGATAGCACATACACAAGAACAGCACAGAATTGTTTAACTAGTCTCAAAAATAGTGCCAATAATTTAAGATAGATTACACCAATTTAAGATTTTGTGAACATTAGTCTAAAACAAAACAAAAACTACTAACTAATGCTTAACTGCTAATACCTTAACTATACATTCACACATGGCTGCTAATTTAGTCAGGAAAAATCAAGAAGCCTACGCTGCATATAAAACGCGCATGTAGAAACATAATAACAGATTTTACAGAAAAGTATCTGTAGAACTTACCCACAAGCAAAAAAATTAATAATTCTTCATTATTTTTATAAGAGAAGATCGTAGATTTTCTATACCTCTCATACCTACAATATACAATGTTGTAATTACACTTATTTCTACTTCGTCTAAGATTGCATCTAGTAAAAGGAGTTAGCCAGTCTCTGTATCTCTCGGATTTTTGGAGTTTACATCCAAATAATAATAATGTTTTAAATATATCTTCAATTTTAGCTAAATTACACCTATTTGCAACCTCTGTATAATTGCGATTGCTGACATATTTCCCAGTGATTATGCTAAGACATTTTTTTCAACAATTATAATATCATTCAGTAAACTACATGTTAATTGTTGGCTCCATACCGTGGAGCAATATTCTAAATTACTTCGTATGTACATTTTATAAAT
>JAQFZC010006248.1:0-12797 GCA_034695205.1 Dicyrtoma fusca
ATTTTGTTTGAGTCACATTTTATATCCAGTCACCACTAAGTTCATAGGTCAGGGTCAAACTTGACGCTATTACTATGCAACAAATCAACCTATAATTTATGCAACTGCATAAAGATGTAATACCTTCGACATGCCTAATATTTGAGCATATTTTCAGTACTTTTCGTTTGAGTTGCAGTCTACTGAATTTGATTTACTATTTATTTCCTTTAAATTGAAGTATGGTATGTATATGTAGGGCGTAAGAGTGATTAGTTTTTGCTCCTTGTTCATATGACCCGGACTAACAAGCCAAACGAAAGCTACAAATTGAATATGCGTGAAGTTTCATATTAATAACTACACCAATATGCACTCGGCAGTTAGTAAAAAAGCATGAAGATAATGCATAAGGACGTTATGGAAAGAAAATAGAGAAAACTACCATTCCACTATGACTTCTGAGAACACAGCTATAATATTTTTATGTACATACATGAAACAGAAAGGGAACGAGTGTAAAGCGTAGACTTTTGAAAATATAAAAGTAAATATTACATTCTTATAAAGTTTCAAGTGAATTAATACTAGTGTAATGTAGGCGTAGTTTTATTTATATAGTTCTTGACATGTACGGTTATATGATAAGGGCAGGAAGAAATTAAATAAAACTTCCGTTGTTGAACAGGTGAGTGCAACTGGGGAGATAGTACTACCAAACTACATTTTAGGTAGGAAAAAAATTGCTAGAGTAATAAAGACATGATCGTAAGATTGTTCAAGGACACGCACTTAAGATACACGATGTTGATAAGGTGTTCTCAGCGTATGTAACTGAGCAGAGAAAATTCACAAAGCAATTTCCTGATAAACTTGTAACGCCATTACAATTGACGCCTGATAAACTCATTGATTTATAGCTGAACGTTTGTAAAGGTTTTTCACATGCTTCAAGGGTGGTCCTTCCGTCCATGCATACAAAGGGTACGCACTCGTAGATATGCGCATAGCTTGCATGCCTACAAACATAAAAAAAAGAAACATGAAACTATTTGAAGAGAGGGATAGACATTACATACTGTAGATGCAGAGAGCGTTAGGATGAATGTGGAACAAAAGTAAATTCTTTCCTGGTTTCGTTTGCTGCTTGCCTTTGGCCTCTGAAAGAAATATGAGTACAAGTGAAAAGGAGACTCCAATATAAACTCAATCATTCTCAATTTTCTATTACCTGCATGTGTATCCAGAGAGACTGCACATATATACAGATGTCTAACATATCACATGTGTAAGTTGAGCTTCTGTAATTTGTGTCCCTTCTATTTGTTGAGAAGATCGTAAATCGTGGATCGTAAACTGTAAATCGTGTGTCATAAATCGTAACCAAAGAGGAAGTATTAACTTATTCCTTTCGATTGGATTTCCTTTCTTTCAATTCAACTTCTCATAGCTCCTTCCAACAATATTTGTCCTATTAATTTTTACAGACTTTCCTCAATTTTTTGGTGGTTCAAGGAACGAAAAAAAGTTATAGAAATTAAAATGGGAAATTTATTGTTATCCATGCTTCCTGCTTCTGCAAAACTTTCAACGGTTGGATGGTTCGTACGGCATGTTTTTTCTCGTTTCTTTTTGGATTGTTAATAATCTTTGGGGAAGATATTATACAGTAAAAAAACAAGAAAGTTTATAAATTTAAGGATACTAAAGTCTCGGAACGGTTGTACAAGTACCGCATACATACCGAGTTCAGTAAATTAACAGCAGAGACTCCGAATGTTCTTCATTTTTGACAAAAACAACGTTGAGCAGCAGACGGTTATTTCATTTCAGTTTTTTCGATCCTGTCTTTACCATGCTGGCGGCGAGGCTTTGTGGCTCAAGTTGGTTTTCTATTTAAGTTCCGTTTCCCTTCCTAAAATCCATCTTGTCTCCTTACTTCAACGCAAAAACTTGTCAACCTCCAGTCACTAACTCCCCTTTATTTTATGTTTTAGTTTGTGCTCATTTTTTATACTGAGGTAGAATCAAGCCAAAAGTAATTGCATATGTATGTATTGACGGGTTCTACTCGTAAGCTTCAAACACATCCTGTCATTGATATAAATAATCACTGTAACACAACATCCGTTTCCTTGATCCAGCTACAGTTTTAGTAGCCTACGCTACATTAAAAAAGCTAACTAGCATTTTTTTAAAACCTAACAGAACGAGCATTTTTTTAAAAGCTAACTAGCAAATTGAAAACTAAAGATCGTCTGGGGCCTAATGGTAAGTGTGGAACAGGAAACGTCGATAGATGTGGCAACCTCCGATACTTCACAGGGGCATGAAAAGCATGCAGAGTAAATTTCAACTACAAACAAAAAGGCGTAGGTACAAACAGGTTACATATGCTTTTACCTGTCTTTAAAGATATATACCCCTTTTCGACCCTTGCTATAACATGAACCTAAATATGCCATTAGACTGGAGAGCACTAAGGACTGAATTAGGAATTTTTTATTAACATGGTATAGAGATAACTCTAGAGAAACCTATGTAGAAGAGAAGGGTGGCTGATAGCTTTATATTTTATGTACCATAACGTCCCATTCGTTTGCGTTGTTCTACTTATTTGCTGCTTGATAAAAATGCTGAGAGGAGAAAGTGGAGAGAAAGAAAGCCGAGGCACCTGGGTTGCTCCTTGTTCGGTTTTGAGTTGAAGGTAATTCTGGAACGTCCGATGCAGCCGGACATCCTAAATCATTCTCTGCTCTGTATTCGATTCTCTCTTCTCTTGTTGTAAAGAGTTGCCCATAAAATGTCTTCCATGCATGTGAAAGAGAGGCAGTTCAATAAACCATTTGCTAGCCTTTGTATTTTCTCTAACTCTCAAAGGTTTCTTCGCTCTCCACATGTCCAATGCAGCAATGGAAACCTAAACAAGTCTCTCAAAACCACATCGAGACACACAAACCAAATCGTGGTAGTTTATCAAAAAGAAAGTACATAAAGACAAGATGCGTTCCTTCCCCATGGTTCTTTCTCTTGTAGCCCTTTGAAATAAACAAACAAACTTTTCTCATATACCTTCTCTGGATATTAAACAATACTCATCAATCTATCTTAAGGTATACTGTATGTATACTTCTCCATTGGATCACATCTCTCTTTCTGGGCTAACCTATCTTGGTGAAAGTGATCAGGTATGTTTGTATGTCTGCAGATAGAAAGCATTCCTTCAATCTAACAACTTCCCCTCCCTTTTTTGATGTTATTTCTTGGAAAATCAAACAGCATTTTTTGATCTAAGGGAGCAGAATGGAGTAAATTTAAAAGGCAGACATGTTCCTTTGAGGAATATAACTAGACTAGATGTACTACCAACTTGCTATTTACTACATGCATGTGGTCCGTAGGATCAATAAAAATAAAAATTTATGATGCTTCTCAGGAATTTCTAGTGGACATTTAAAAGCAATGCGGTCACATGTAGGTAGACACGGTAACGTCCTATCTATCTACCTATATAAGCATGCAGACGGTCGAAAGGGAAGGGATACGAGTTTAAACTCAAAGAAATCAAATAAATAAAGTACACAGTCAAAATAAAATAATAAAATTGTGGTGGCCTTTGGAGAGATTCTTTGACGGCTATCTCTCAATAAAAATTTTAGTTTTAAATTACTTGTGGGAGGACGTGGACCGCTTTTTATCAGAAAAGACATTTCAGCTCTCGTCATTGATCGTCTTTGAAATTATTAAGATTGTAATTTAGAGAGGAAACTATATTTTACAGGGACCTGAAAGAAATGCTGTACTACAGATAATGTTCGCATGTTAGTGTCATTGTACATGTCGGGATCTCGTTTTATTAGCTAGCAAGGATAGCAGTGGGACAGAGCAGAATGAGGGTAAAGGATCGAAGTATTGTTGGAGGATGAAGCGAGACGAAAGTTGTGCACACATATTCACCAGTGCTTGAATGCAATGCGTGTGTTTGGCTTATAAAAGACCTTACGATTGGAAGCCTTGATAGTTTCGACGGTAAAGCGGTAACGGGCCCACTCGAAATGTGAGAACATGGCACGCTACAGGAAAAAAGAGTTGAAGAGCAAAGCACTGATGTTGGCTTTCTACGAAGATACTTTTATCGAGAATCCACGTCTAACTGTCGACTCATGAATCAGTTACGGTGAAAGTACATTTGATCTTGATATTGGTATCAGCATTGGTTTCCTTTAAGCAGGCAAGATCAGCCCGTTTCTATGCTTTTACTATATCCGAATCCGAACAAGAAAAAATTGTAATGTTCAAAAGCTCACACCGGCACACCAGACTTGGTGAGAGAAAGTGCAGCGGAAGTTGAGATACTAAAAGCTTGGAGACACAAGATGAAGGGTCTGAACTAAAATTGGATGAGCTGATAGGGGTCTCGTTTGATCGGAGTTAACAGAAAAAATATTTTCTTGAAAAAACACGGACGACTTTCGTTAACATGAATTTTGATCTCGACTCTAAGCCATTGCATTAATATTTAGGCAATAATTCTTGTAATGCAATTCTCTCAAAAAGAATTTCGCTTCTGCAATCGGATGGTATGGCTAGGAACGAATTTGAGAAATGAGAAAGTAAAAGTTCGAATGAGTACGCTTCAACGTCCCATGGCAAATGACCGGAGAAAGTCAGGGGAGAAGAGAGCGTGGGGAAAGAAATTGAAGAGAGAAGGATGGAAAGGATTGAAATACGGTTCGCTGAATCTGATCAGTGGATCCGTCTAGATAGTGAAGCTAAGGAAATTCTCAATGTTTGACCATGAGGAATTCCATCTTAGTAGATGGACTGTATGCATCTGTAAGAAGTGTTGGATGGCCCTGCCAATTCTTATGTCAATTGAACCAGCACCATCCTTATTGCCCTACCGAGTCGAACTATACTTTCTCCTAAATTCCATCACAACCATCATTACTTTCCCTGTACAGCCATGAGTTCACTTCTCATTCATAGCTTTCTGTTCAGCTCCATCCTTGGACTTGTATCCATTCAACCTTTCTCTGTATGTAATGCAATGGTCTTGGGAAAACCGATAGTATGCGGATGCACGTACCGTAATCGTTTGGCCTGACATTTCATCTAGGTTTCTATTCGTAGCGGTCCCCTGACTTTTTGAACGATCTTTTTCTGTATTCCCATCTCCACGTTTTTTATTATAACTTATGTTTTATAAAATGGAGTACTTTTTAGAGTAAAATGCCGAAATCGATTTCTTATTAGTTTGGAATTTTTAAAGCAGCAGTAAGGTAACTTTAAGCCATACGAGCGTTATAAAATTTTAAACACGTTTATTGCAGATATAGTCTGATCGTTGGTTTGTAACACCTTACAACTAGATAGAACTTCGATAATTAACGATTATAGCGGTGTATGCAGTGGGAAATCATTAATCCTAAAAGAATTGCAATGGCAACTCTCTTTAAAAAAGGCTACAATTGAAATGTATTGAAATGAAACAATCAATTAACGAATCGCCATAAGAAATGTCAATATAAAATACATAATTAATAACCCATAATTTAAATGTTTAAATGTTTAAAACTATGTTTAAAATATTACTGTGTCTTGTATTGCCGTTGTGGATAACAATGTAAATAAATTGTTATTTTCTTTCTCTCTCTTGCGTGGTCTTTGCATCAAACGACGACATTGTGGTAGTTTTTCCTTCTTAATTTATTTAGTTGCGTTGCTGCTGTATTCATAATATTTTTATTGACACCACTTTATTTTATTTATAGCTAAATTTATTTGACGGCTCTCGCCGACGTGTGTATTTAATGGCATGTTTGGTTATTAATATTTATTCATATTCTTTCTGGACAATTCATTAAGGTATTTATTTTATTCTAGTTAGGTTCTGTCATATAAATTTCAACCTGTTGCTTGTCCTCTTTGAAAGCATAATATTATTCTCTAATAAAAACAGCAATCAAATGATGAAGTACTCTACACTTCCCATTAGGCCATGAATACTAATATGATAAAATAATGCATGTGTATTACGATCATAATATTTTATTAGTAATAACTTTGATAGTAGGCACTGTTACAAATGTGCTGGTGCAACTATGTTTCTGATGTGTACGTTACTGTATTACTCATTAGAAACGTGTTTATAACCTTCAGAGCCAATAACCAACAAAAGCCTGTTGCGTATATACAATCAATGGACTTTGTGGTGAGTCCATTGGACTATCCTTGTTTGAGAGCCATGGATCTGACTGAGTTTGTTTGTTGTTTGTGAGTTTGTATTTGTTTTAATAGTCAGCATTTATTGGAGTATTTGAGAATGATGTACGTAATACCACTCAATGCTTAGCGCAAGCACTGGTTGGATTTAGAGTAATGTTACTGTTGACAATCCAGGTGTTCATGCATGATGAAAATTCCACACACATGAACTTCATCAGAAAGATCCGTGCGTCTACTGAGGGTTTATAATTTCAACGCTTTTCTAAGCGCACGCACCCCAAGTATGGACTTACTATTTGACTGACAAGATGAAAGGAGGATGAGGTGACTTGAAAGTACATACATTTCTCGCTCTAAAAGCCGTGTCATTAGAATGAACTCTCTTATGTCTATCTGCAATATGCGAGCCCACTTACTCATGCATATACATAAGAAGAATGTTTGTTGGCTTTGGTTTTGGCTTTGGCTTGAGTGTGTGGAAGATAAAAGGTGGTCGGAGTATAGTGTATTGTAGAGAAAACTCAAAAGGAGCGGTGCTAGAGAAAGAATAAAGACGTGTAAAGCTTCTACCATTAGTCAGGTTATAGGCACTTGAGATATACTCACATATGTACATATGTTGAAGCCATGGATGGGTTGGTTGTATTTGTGAGAACGGGAAGAAAAGACATTTAATTAAACAAGTAGGGCCTTCCAAGACATCTTGCAATATCAATTATCTTCTTATTTTCTCGTAGGTTATACTAGTTGGAAGATACCTGAGCTTGTAGGTGGAAATTCCGTGGGCTCCAAAAGACATAGTTATGTTGCACGAACCCACATATTGCTCGTATGAAAGCAGTATAATATAAGGCAGTATAATAGAGTGAGGAATTTTTAAGGCGCCATTGATTGGCATGACGAGATTCAATTCAATGGGCTGTAT
The DNA here is from genome assembly GCA_034695205.1 of Dicyrtoma fusca. Taxonomy (NCBI): domain Eukaryota; kingdom Metazoa; phylum Arthropoda; class Collembola; order Symphypleona; family Dicyrtomidae; genus Dicyrtoma; species Dicyrtoma fusca. Next base: position 7,133 of record JAQFZC010006248.1, read on the forward strand.
AGGAAGTTCCTCTCGGAGTCTATCGGCATGCAGTCAGCTGAGCACTACATCCATCATCATAGTCTAGTTGGTAAGGTAGAGACAAGACGAGAAGGTGGAATCCAAGGTGCGTTTATGGGTGAAGTGAGGGTAGATGGAAGGAGTGGAGTCTGTGAATGGAACGTCTGTATTTTAATGAGATGGAAATCGATCGAAATTCCATTCGGGATCAAAGGAAGTGGAAAACAATAAATCGATTTCACTTCTCTCTCTCCACTTTACCTCTACAATCTATCTGCACAACATCTAGAGTTCTTCAGCTCTTCACAGAGCTCCTTCCTATAGGACGCACTGACTGGCTATCCATTCCAGTATTATGCATCAAGGTGTTTCCTCTACCTTCCTTTCACCCGTTCCTTCCGTTGCCGGTAGGGCCTTCTCACAGTCCACAATTCACCGTCTGCATTCCCCGAACAACACATGCATGGAAAATTGAAAGTGTAGACGGTGGAGGAGAGAAAGCGTGTGTCACATGTGGCCATAACATGAGATTTCGTTTCGATCTCTCAACCGTGACACAAGATTAGATCAACCGTAGAATGCCTAACACACAGACAAAATCTTCCCTTATTTACGTACGTACACTTACACAGACGCTCATGCGGCACCGTTCCTCTTTGATTCCCTCCACGCTTTCTCTCTCTCTCTCTCTCCAACTCCTCACATGTCTTGTGTTGCCTTGACTTGTAATGTATTCTGACTCCTAACCAAGACCCACCGACCGACCCACCCATCCAACAGCCTGCTTCTCGTTCTGCCTCTGCTTCTGCCTCCAAAGGGCTTCCCTCTGAAAAATTACAGTTCAAAGTTGAAAGCAGACTTGAGCAGCGGAGGAGGCAAGAGCTTCTGATCGTGCTGCTCAGTTCCAGTTTCCAGAAGAAGTGGCGGTGTCGTGTCTTCTCATCAGATCCAATCACATCACTGTGTCTGAAGCGCCTCAGACGAATCTGAAGAGAACAGAATGAATCTCGAGCCAGTTTCTACACAGTCCTTAGCACGTTGTGACGCCATGCTTAATCAGACACTGTCAAATGTTCAATTGTTCTTCGTCCAACCGCCCCTGTCCCCTCCCCTTGAAGTAAAACGGAAAATAAATCTTGTTCTGATTGATAGTCAGAAATCTAATTCACATTAACGGATTCCTCCATCTTTTATTCTTATCCCGTCCCATCCCGTCCATTCACTATGCTCAAAACGGCCTCCCATCCTTTCTTCAGAATCACATTAAATAGTGAGGAGTAGGAGAATGCAATGTGCACAAATCATTCCTTCGAAAATGACTTGCAATATCCGGTAGTGCTGTGTTTTTTGTACATTGCCACCACTACCCCTACCACTACTAATATGGTGTTGGTTTGGAACAAGTTGCAAATGCATGCCAGCTGATAGATGCGATTCTTAAAAATTCTGACAGCTATTACGTGTTACACAAAATTATATGGGGCCAAAAATTCAAGTGTGTGCGTACCCCATATGCTCAGTCCAGTTCTACTGTTAGACGTAAAAAATTTATATCTTCAGGAGTCGGTGGCTCTCTTGGGAACCGGTACTTTTGACTACTAACAAGTGGCCGGCTGACTACTTTAATCTTTCCAATTGACAAAATTCCCAACCAGTCAACTTGCCTACTTCCCTCATGACAGATAGGCTAGTGGACTACCTACAAAGCCTACGAGGTCAACTGAATTAATTTCTAATCCGCCGACCATGCAAACTGGGCTACATACCGATTCTCGTACTGTACATGTTGTAAAATGAGCAATTATTACTGCTGTTGAAACGGTCCACAGTTAAGCCGCCATAAGATGTCTGTGCTACAGTTATGTTAGCAGTGGTTTAGTTACAGATTAAATTTTTATTAATAGGTAGATATCATGCAAAACTGTTTTTCCGTTTGGCTACCATAGCAAACCTTATTACTTTTTTTTATTCATACCTGGCTTACCCCTAACTTGAATAAATTAGTAGTACGGATTATTTAGTTACTTTGGAAATATTTAACTTATTTACAAACTTTGGGAGTGTGCGTTAAGATAATACCGTCTAATATTTTTATATAGTTACATATTTAAATTTGTTTTTATAGTGCATAATACAACTGACATTTGTACTTTGTACTTCATAATACCACATGCATTTAATATTTTATAACCAAGTTTTATGAAAACAGCTTTCTAATCTTTGCATTATTTTGTTTTAAACACATTTGGATCGAACGATCACAGTCTACTGCATTTTATAATGAAAATTTAATGAAAGTAAATTTATTTCGAGAAAATTAACTAAAATATTACACTCAAAGGGACAACGAATGGACTACGGGCTGCCCTTTATGTTAATTTTAACGTTGTATGGTCAACGTGCCTTGCAGGCAGTCCATTTAGCATAGTTGGCATGAGGGAAGGAGGCAAGTTGTCTGGTGGGCAATTTTGTCGGTTGGCGAGATTAAAATAGTCAAGCTGGTAGCTGGCAACTAGTCCGTGGGCCACTTGTCAGTAGGCGACTAGTCAGCCACCCGCCTATCTCATTCTTTAATATGCAAGCTTCCGTTCAGCTTCAGCCCAGATAATGTGGTGTAATGTTAAAAAAATGGAAAGCGAGTGTAACTTATGGTAGAAGGCCAACACCAACATGAGCATGATTTCATGCCATGTCCATATGGAACCTTGGTTGCTTTAAATGATAAGTGCTTTCTTTGAAAAGAAGATAGTAAAACGACTGGCTGCCCACATCGACACACTTTGTTCCTCTCACTTTCCTCCTTTGAGCTTGTTTTCAAGTGAAAATTATGAGGATGCTGAAAGGACGAATAACCCCGTAATTTGATGGGCAGAAAACATAAAGAATGTAAAATAACTGCGCATTTTAGAAGACGAGGAATTTATTTTTATTTTTCAAGATTTATTTTCCAGACCAGACTAGGAATTAGGTTTGTAGTTGTTGTCTGAGTATTCTATATTAAAATAAAACTTTACTTTCTCCGTTTCCTCCTCTTGCCAATCCAGTGTTGAAAATCCTTCTTTAAGAGAAGTTCAGCCAAACTATAGCGAGCGATACTAGACGAGAAATCTCAGTATAAGCTTGGCTAAGACTGTCTTTCTTTTCTTATGCTCGTCGGCCTCCTTCTGTCCATTGTAAATGACGGATAAAGGATTTCTCAAAGATATTCTTCTGCTTTTAAAATGTTGAGACATGTGACTGACGATGAGGCTTGCTGTTTAGTATAGTGTCCCATTACAAAGATTCAATAACGAAACTTGAAAGGAGCACAATGCTTTCAACCATTTTGAGATTTTTTCCAAATGGTCTCAGCACACAACGTAATATAAACTAGCTGTGCCGCATCAGAACTGCTGGCTCGAACCCTGTAGATGGAATGCCAATTATGTAATTATAATAATCATCTAATCAGTTTTATTCAGACATTCAATTTAATTGCATGTCCAAGTATTCGCTTTCAGTTTCCGTAAGTTTCATTGTGATCCGCACATTCTCTCTTTGGGTCCCCTGATGATTCATGATTTGCTGTATTATTTCTAAGTGCCCCCAATAATTCCCTTTTTAATACCCCTGTGTGTTACCATAAAAGGTCCCCTGGACAATTTTAGTACGCTACATAAAATGTCTTGGGAAGTAACCTAATCTGACCGAACCTAATATCCAGGTGACCTTTTCTTTTTCTGCAGCGTACTCAGCATCCTTCAAGCAGAGCCTTTCGGACAGCACATGTAATGCCCCCACAAATTTTCTCTTCTGCCTTGCATTCTTTTTAACAATGATTTCACAGGCGTAACCATCGATAAATTAACGATTACCTAGTTCCAAGTGAAATCAAGGTCTAATCGTCCCACAGATATTCAGAAAAAGCGTTTCCATACATTCTTCAAATCAGATCCCTTACATTCCCTGTAAGTACCACCATACATAAACTGCAAGTAGGTATATACATTGTGATATACTATTTCTCTCATTCTCAGTACCAGGATATTACACTAAGTTAGTTTTCGCACTACTTATTTATAGTTTAGAGCTTACAGTACATGGATACAATGGAATCTGTTCGGAGCCGGTTTTCAAAAAAAAAAGCTTCTTTGGCTACCGTGCCGTATATCGAGTTATTTGGTGTGGTTTGAAGCGAGGGGATTTAAATTTTGTTGTCTCGCAAAGATATCTGCATCGATGTGGTTTCGAACCATCACCATTCATGCGGAGAGGCTTACAAAGGTTCGCTATAACAGCTTACCTACGTACATAGTATGCTCAATTTGGACAGCAATGACAAGGGAAGATTCTACGATGATAAAAGCGTTTCAAGTAAATGTTCCACAAAATCAACTAAACTAAGACTACAGTCCTAAGGACTTCGTAACCAATAATATTGTGATTACAAAATGCGCACCTTACTCACAACATCCGGTGCAACTTTCAAAAATTTACTTGGAATTCGAAAACTGAAATTTCTTATGCAATTTTTGTGAGTATATCTGGGATGATCGGATAAAACTTATTCTTAACAAGACTGGGTACCCTCAGGGGGTACTTTGAAGTCCTCCATAGTATTATTTAAACATTTGGATAAAATATTACTGTATTCTATGATTAGAATCAAGGTAGAAAATAATATTTCCGTTTGAAACAAATATTGGTCCGACCGTTTTAAAACTCTTTTCTGCTATTAATATAAGTGACAGACTATTATTATTTCTTATCCTGACAAAATTTGTTAACTAATAGTTTTTCAATTTTTCTCTCAACAAAACCAAAAATACAATACATACAAACATATTGGCGGGAATCGTATTTGCTATTAAGTTCATGAAATCATAAATGGACTGCACTCCACTACTGCAAGAACGTTTTGCTTTTTTTCCTACTTCTATTTCAAGAATTTCAACTAACACAATCCCTTCCCTTTTACTAGTAAAATTTAATTATTGAGATTAAGCAATTTTAAACAATACAAAAGGGCAAAATTACATTTTGTAGCCTCAAAAGAATGGTTTTTATTCAAATATAACATCTTGTACACAACTTGAATTTAATGCTCCAGTTGTGATTATATGACGCATGTTTAAATAACAAAATAGCCTGTTAACTAACAAGGGGACGCTATTTCACCCTTAGACCTTGATTTCACTTGCAAATTTAACCATCGTTAAAGTTGCAAGTCCATTCAAGGTCTTGCACTGCATTCCTTAACAAGGAAATTTCAACCAACTTTTCTTCTTTGCCAGCGACTGCATGAATAACGGTACAGAATGCAGAGATACAAACAGCTGAAGATCAATGAGATTATGGAGTTCATTTAAGTTTTAGGAGAGCCCTACTTTTCTACTTATTTGCTACATTTCTCAGCCTATAACTTTCAACGTAGATAAGTTTTATTTTCTACATATCTGTATATTGAACTTTCAATATAGATTTTTACAAGATCGATAGAATTTTCTGTAATCTATTGAGAATGATTTTTATTAAGTAGGTAAATCTTTATTCACATTGTAAGGGATGCGTAGTAAATCGAAGAATGGCGGACCGTAACCTTCCTGCAAACTACTACTACTGCAAGGAGTGAAATAATATAATAATAAATATATTGACCTTTAACTATGATGCCATGCCTCGCCCA
>JAQFZC010006249.1:0-12796 GCA_034695205.1 Dicyrtoma fusca
TATTACACCTTTTGAATCGTAAATTTTCACGTTTTACATTGTTTGAAATGTGCAACTTCTTCTTTTACAATGTTTTTACTAATACAAAATTTCAAGATTTTTTAAATTTCTTTAATATTGTACTAATATGAAATAGGTCAAACACACGGTGTACCACTTCCGTGGATATTCGACGAAGGCCTGGAAGCAGCAGCATGACATCGACGTCCTCTTCAATCCGCAATCGACTAAACCTAATGATATGACTTCGATGAGTGTAAATGCTTTTGAAGGCATGCCTAATAATACAACAAACACAGCTAAGTCGGGGCCCAGTGGTAAACAGAAATGAATTATAATAAATAAAGGTGCGTTTTACAGTTACACATTTTACCCTTTGAAAATAACTTGTTTGTTCCACTTTATATTATTTTACGTCTAACTTAGTACAGCATACATTATTCCATATAAATTCAGGTGGCAATAAAACATTAGGGAATATTTAACATCAATAAAAATAATTACAGAATGTACCAGCAGGTGCAGGTCCAAACTCGGTCGCACTTTTAATCGTATTTAGATAATATTTTAGGGAACTTACATAACTAAATTCTAGTCGAGGGTAAAATTGAATAATCCACCCGGTGACCTGACCTTCATTTCAAAACAGTCAATGGGTTGAGAAAAATCCCAAAAATATTTACTAGCATCGCCGTCAAGGGCCGAGGAGGCCTCGTGAGTACTAGATGTCCTTGGAGTTGGGCCTTGGTCGTACTCACAAGGGTCCCGCGCATCATCTTGTTTTCAAAATTCAAATTTACCGCCCTTATTATTGCAGCGGTAAGTGTCTGGCTGTGCCTGTGGTTGGATCTCAAATTCGGTATTATTCGGTGAGGTTTCTGAAGTCGAAGTCCTTGGCCTCTTTGCCTTCTTAGTCTCTACAGAATCGGCTTTAGTTAGTTTTTCGACCGCACTGTGAGCTGTGCGACCGCTAATGCCCAGTGTGGAAAGGAAGGTCCGTGAGCAGACGCGCACCTTCTCGCCATTCAAAAAGAGCGCGTAGTACAAAGAGGCGGCGCGCCGAGACTCCGCCTCCTCGACAGTCCGTCGCTCAACAGGGAACGCCTTCACCAGGGACGCCACGTAGCTCCGCCTCCCCGCTCGATCCAACGTCCAGAAATCCTGCCGGCAAATTTCAAAATAGTTCAAAATACTAATTTTACTAATAATTTCCAGATAAATTCCCAATTAATTTTTAACATAAAATTATTTTGTCTTTTATTTTGGAACAAAACGCCCCGCGCCGCGCGCGCTGGTCTCTTACTTTAAAAAGTTTCTGACGATCCAACTCCGTGAAATGCTTGCAGTAGGTCGCTGTCCCATGGAGGCATTTGGGGGAGGTGCAGGGCGGGCCCATTTTTGTCTTTTTCCTTTTGTATGTTTTGGGTCTCCCCCCAACTGACTTCTCCCCTTTCCAGGGGGTGGGACCCCGGGGAGAGATTTCTTTACGGTATGCCCGCCTGCTCAGTTTGATTTTCGCTGCGGAGGCGTCGCAGGGCGTAGCTGTGGAAGCAGGAGTGCGCCGCGGACGATTTAGACGTTGCGCATGCGCAGATGAAGATCCTAGGCCCGGCCAATCACCATCATCATCAAAATTACCGCTACTGGAACTAGGGCCACTTTCATTGCGGACTTGATTTCGCTTTTGACGATGACCTTGACTTTGACCTTGACCTTGACCTTGACATGGGTGACCGTCGCCAGTCTGAGATGCTAGCAGTGGCGACATTATTGCGGGGGCAAACACCGTTGTTGCCGTAGCTACTATGGGCGTTTGATTCTTGCCAGACCACGTGACCATTGACTCTGGCGGGAAATTTGAAGAATTTGAATTTGAATGCTGGTCAAATGTTTCCCGCATTATTGCCTTAGAGCAGCAGCTACCAAAAATGTCTTTTGGTTGATTCTGGATGCACTCAATTTCTTGCAGGACAGTTTGGCTGCAGACGTTGCTTTTGATGAATCCAATGACGTCATTGTTGCCCGACTTTTTGAGGGCCTCAACAAGCTTCCCAGCACTATTGGAACTCATCACTCCGTCGTACAACTTGTAGGCCTTCGTGTAGGCGTCGTCAACGTCCATCTGCCCACCATAATAAAGAAAGCACAAGGCAATGTGAATTTATTAGCTGTCCGGTTGTCCCTATAGCAATCTTAAACAAATATCTTTAAAATTATGCATTTTAATTTTTTAAAAAATTACAATCTTATCCAAGTAGCATTTGCTGATTACGTCCATTTGCATGAGTTTCACGCCCAGGCGCCCCACATTTGGCGTTCGCATGCACAATTCATCGATTAGAGGGAGGAGGGCGGCAATCATTGCTTCATTCAAGTCGCTTTCCGAATTATTTTTAACACTGTTTTCTACGAACATCGTGTCCTCATTTTCTTGAGGGGACGAAGGGGGAGGGTCATTTATATCTGGAAGGCCAAGGGCCTCATTGTCCGCTAATGTGTCCACGGATGAGCTGGGAGATTCTTCTTCCGTCCCATTGTTTCCGCCCAGCCATGTCAAGAGCTTGTACAACTTCATATTAAAGCTAGCATTGCTAGTAGTGCCCATCTTGCTGACGTCTATACAATAATATATATTTTTTCCGGATCCAAATATCCAGTAAAACACTTTTGCTTACGTAAAAAGCTTGCAATAATACAAAATTAGGCAATCATTCCTTCTCCTAAGTACTATACTGGTTACTGGTTAGTGGTAAATTAGAAGCAGTAGCCTCGCTGCGCTGGCAGTACGGCAGTGCAGTGGCAGTGGCAGCAGTACAGTCAGTCGTAGAACTTTTAATTTTTTTTTGAAGATTTTTGAGAACATACCATTTTTTTCTTTAAATCGTATTAATATAATTTATTTTTTTCTTCATAGTCAAAATTAACTCAAAACAACAAAACTTAATACGTTAGTAAGGTGTAGGTGTCTCTCACTATTTTTGCGAAACACGGTTTCCAGGTGGACACGACCGGCATGGCACCAGTTGACCAGTTTGCAGTCATAATCCACAAAATCGGACATAAAGACTGGAAAAATCGTATTGTATTGGAAACAACACTAAAATAAAATATTAATTTTATTATTGTTAATATTAATCCTTTGGTGCTTCAAAACAATTATTGATAGTAAGCTTTTTAAGAAGGTAGCAATAATAATCACTTAAATAAATTAATAAAATCAACAACAAACACTAAACCTGCGACTGCGACCTGCGACTAATGGTGGGTGCCCTTGCAGCATCTTGTCGTCGTCGTCAGTCAGTCGTCTCGTCAGTCAGTCTCTCTCAATGGCTGCGCACAAGTTTGCTTTTTTCCTGAATAATAACAATAACTTTTGTAGGCTGTCAGTCCATCTATAGGCTTTGGCTTGGCTTGACTGTATGAACATAATATTCCAATATTTAATTAATTTTAATTCTCTTCAAATATTTGAGGAAGGATTGCTTCAAAAATTTCTGTACGACTTTTCACGGGGCCAAAATGGGGAGCATTACCAATGTGAACACCCTTATGGGCAGCCAGGCCCTTGGCCTTCCAAATCCAAATGGCCCTCCCCCTTGCTGTCCCAAAAATGAGCAAAAGATCTTTCCAGAAAACAGTATCGAAAATCATTCGGAAAGAGTTTTGAATGATGCAATGGTGGCCGCCCTCTTCCCTCTAACCTATGACTTGTGCAAGCTAACGACGAATGTGGGGCTTCTGGCCGTGAAACTCAAGCATTTGAACGTATTCACCAAATCCCACTTGGATAAGATTGTAATTTTTTTGAATAAAAAGAACAATTATTTTAAATGTTTTGTCTAGAGTTAGCCTATATAGGTCCTAGCTGTAGGTACGGCTAATAAATTCCCGTGGAATTATGTGCTTTTTATTATTGCCGGCAGATGGACAGTGAAGACGATTATACGAGGGCTTACAAGCTGTACGAGGGAGCTCTGAGTTCCAATAGTGCTGGGAAGCTGATTGAGGCCCTCATTACGTCTGGGAACCAGGCCGTCCTTGAGTTCATCAAAGACAATAATATTCTGCGTCCAGGCCCAAATGTTCTCCAAGAGATCGAGCGTATCCAGACACAATTAAGTGAAAATTGGAGCTGCTCTACGGCAACAATGCCGGAAACATTGCCAGTATCTTCAAAAACTAAACGTTGTTTCAAAACACCCACTACTAGTCGAGAAGCTTCAAAAACTTCCTTACACCGAAAGCCAGGGAAAAAAGTCTGCTTTGGCGAGAATTCAAATTTTCGTGATTTCCCGCCAGAATCCAGGCCAACATTTTTTCGTATGAAACAAAGACCCTTCATAGAAACAGCGGCAGCAGTTTTCGCCCCTGTGACCCCATCGTCATCCCAGACCGATTATGCTCACTCAAGTCAAGGTCACAGTCAAGGTCACCGCCAAAAGCGGAAGCTAGCCTGCATGGAACCTGGTTCGGATGACGGTGATGGCGTTGATTTGTCGGGCGCTGGACCTTCAGCTGCGCTTGCGCAAAGAGAGAAGCGACCGCAGCGCGCTGCATCCACTAAAGCTAGGTCCTTGAACGCCTGTGCCATAACAAAGGAACTGTGCAAGTCACCCGAAGATGACCCCGCCAGCTCTCCCCGAATGTTACAAGGGGTGGAGTCAGAGGGGGAGGAGCCACCTAAGTGGTGGGAGCGACCCTACAAAAAGCCAAAGAAAGCGAAAAAAATGGGCCCGCCCTGCCCCTCCCCCAAATGTCTCAAAGGGAATTTTACCCGTTGCAAGCACTTCACGGAGGCGGACCGTCAGAAAAATTTCGACGTAAGTTGCGGTGTTTTTCTTTCAAAATAAAAGGCAAGAATTAATTCGCTATGGGTAATTAAGAATTTTTTTGAAAATTTTGGTACTAAGTATTTTGAAATTTGGCGGCAGGACTTCTGGAGACTGGATCGAGAGGGGAGGCGGAGCTTCGTAGCGTCTCTGGTGAAGGTGCTCCCTGTTGAGCGACGGACTGTGGTGGGGGCTGAGTCTCGTCGCGTAGCCTCTTTGTACTACGCGCTCTATTTGAATGGCAAAAAGGTACGCGTCTGCGCACAAATGTTCAAATCCACACTGGGCATTAGCTGTCGCGTAGTTCACGAGTCGGTACAAAAACCTGAAAAATCCTATCTGGTAGAGACTAAGAAGACGAAGACTAGGATTAGGAAGAACTTGTTACTACCAATGACCTCGATGGCCTTAACCAGTAAAATCGTTGCTGCATCTAACCGAAAATTCAAATTACATTCGGACACGTACCGCTGCAATGCATGGCGGCACATTTGAATTTTTCAATTTTACACCCAACTAGAATTTAAGAGTTTACATTTTTAAGTGACCAATTACATATTAGAACTTTTAATTTAGAATCTCAGAGCAATTGAGAATGAGTTTGGACATGGCTTCACCGTGCTTGGTTTATTTATATTTATATTACATCAGTTATTGTTTCCATGTCTTTAGAACGAAAAATGTGTTACGTATAGTATAAATAAAAAATCTTTGCACTACTGGCCACCTCGCTGACACTGACACTGACCAAGTTCATTCACGAAATCTATTATATTATTGTACACATTCAAATACGGTTGAGTGACACTGCTAGCCCTTCTAGGGCAACAATGCTCAAAACATTGCCGAAATCTTCAAAAACTAAAACATGTTTCAAAACAACCTCAAGTTCAAAACCCGCGCATACAGAACCGGCAACGCCAGTGTCACAAAAACAAAACTGCGAAAGCCACTTGAAGAAGTCCACGCCCAAGCTCACCTCAAATTTAAAGAGGAGGAGTCAGAGGGGGAGGAGCCACACACGAGGTGGAAGTTACCCAATAAAACTCCAAAGAAACAGACAAAAATGGGCCCGCCCTGCACTTACTTGAAATGCCTCCAAGGAACAGCGACCCACTGCAAGTATTTCACGGAGGCAGACCGTCAGAAACTTTTTGACGTAATTAGAATTTCGGCCTGATCTTTTCGAAGCGATAATATACTTAGTTTTAAATGTTTTTGAAAAGGGCAATTTCCAGTTTCGAATGCATGTTTTTAAAAACGATAATTTCTAGATTTTTGACCTTTTGAAAGTGTTATTTACTAGTTTTGACCGTTTTGAGAAAGTGTTAATTACTAGTTTTGGCCTTTTTGAGAAAGTGTTATTTACTAGTTTTGACCGTTTTGAGAAAGTGTTAATTACTAGTTTTGGCCTTTTTGAAAAAGTGTTATTTACTAGTTTTGACCGTGTTGAATAAGTGTTATTTACTATAGTTTTGACTCTTTTGAAAAAGTGTTATTTACTAGTTTTTACTCTTTTGAAAAATTGTTATTACTAGTTTTGGCCTTTTTGAAAAAGTGTTACTTACTAGTTTTCACTGTTTTGAAAAAGTGTCATTTACTAGTTTTGACCGTTTTGAAAAAATGTATTTTACTAGTTTTGACCGTTTTGAACAAGTGTCATTTACTAGTTTTGACCGTTTTGAAAAAATGTATTTTACTAGTTTTGACCGTTTTGAACAAGTGTCATTTACTAGTTTTGACCGTTTTGAAAAAATGTATTTTACTAGTTTTGACCGTGTTGAAAAAGTGTTATTTACTATAGTTTTGACTCTTTTGAAAAAGTGTTATTTTCTAGTTTTGACCTTTTTGAAAAAGTGTCAGCAAAACCGATGCTGAAACTCAGACTGTGAATTCGAAACCAAGTCATAAGGCCAAGTGCCTGATTGTCCGCTAATGTGCTCACGGATGAGTGGAAGATTCTTCTTCCGTCCCATTTTTTCCGTCCAGCCACGTCAAGAGCTTGTACAACTTCATATTGAAGTCGACATTGCCATAATAAACAGCCCATTTTTTCGTCGTTTGTCCAATATTTGTTTGGAATCCAAAACACTTTTTTCCATGTATTAAAAGTTTGCAAGTTGCAAGTGCAACCACTCGTCGGTATTTAGTTGGCATGTCGGATAGTAAGTAATGGCCAACACACAACATTTAATAATAAGAAATAGGAATTAATTTATTTCTTATAGTCTAATCGACAAAAAATTGGACATTATGATAAAAATATATAAAAAATTATGACATAAAGACTAGAAAAAGCGTATTGTATTGGAAAAAAAATAATAACACTAACTTCATCATTATAATCTTTTTCTGCTTCAAAATAATTATTACTAGTAAGTTTTTTAAGAAGGTCCTGGTAGTAAAAATAATCACTTTTAATATAAAAATAATAAATAATAATGAATAAAAAAAATCAACAACAGAAACTAAACTACTGCGACTGACGGTATTTTTTTACTGTCTTTCTTGCCATTGGCTCAACTGGTTCACAGTTTCACACTTCACACACTAGCATTATTGTATTTTGTTTTGTAATTGTACTATCAATCATCAGTCAGTCAGTCTCAAATCTCAATCTGGACTAGTTTGCTTCTTTCCTGTTTAATATAATTAAATAATAAAAGGCTTTCAGGCTATAGTCTGGTCCTGATCTGTGGCTGTATGAACAAACTATTACAATATTTTTTATTTTTATTCTCTTCTCATATTTTAGTAGGGATTGCTTCAAAAATTGCTCCACGACTTTGCAGCTTAGTTCCTTTCTTTTTATATAAAAGTGTGTTAGATTTTCAAAAAATATATAGACCGTATACAAACGGCGCCAAAATGGGGAGCATTACCAATGCTGCCATTAAAATGGAGTTGGACGAGGCATTGACGTGGCTGGAAGGACAAATTTCCAATTCCAACTTATCTATGGACACCCTTATGGGCAGCCAGGCCCTTGGGCTTCCAAACACAAATGACCCTCCCCCTCCCCCTTGCTGTCCCAAAAATGAGCAAAAGATCTTTCCAGAAAACAGTATCGAAAATCATTCGGAAAGCGTCTTGAATGATGCAATAGTGGCCGCCATCTTCCCTCTAACGTATGACTTGTGTAAGCTTACGACAAATTTAGGGCTTCTGGGCGTGAAACTCAAGCATTTAAACGTATTCAACAAATCCCACTTGGATAAGATTGTAATTTTTTAAACTAAAAAGAAAATTTTTCACATGTTTTGTCTAGAGTTAGCCTATATAGGTCATAGCTATAAGTACGGCTGATAAATTCCCGTGGAATTATGTGCTTGTTATTATTGCCGTCAGATGGACAGTGAAGACGATTATACTAGGGCTTACAAGCTGTACGAGGGAGCTCTGAGTTCCAATAGTGCTGGGAAGCTGATTGAGGCCCTCATTACGTCTGGGAACCAGGCCGTCCTTGAGTTCATCAAAGACAATAATATTCTGCGTCCAGGCCCAAATGTTCTCCAAGAGATCGAGCGTATCCAGACACAATTAAGTGAAAATTGGAGCTGCTCTACGGCAACAATGCCGGAAACATTGCCAGTATCTTCAAAAACTAAACGTTGTTTCAAAACACCCACTACTAGTCGAGAAGCTTCAAAAACTTCCTTATACCGAAAGCCAGGGAAAAAAGTCTGCTTTGGCGAGAATTCAAATTTTCCTGATTTCCCGCCAGGGTCAAAGTCAACATTTTTTCGTATAGGACAAAGACCCTTCATAGAAACAGCGGCAGCAGTTTTCTCCACCGTGCACCCATCGTCATCCCAGACCGATTATGCTCACTCAGGTCAAGGTCAGAGCAAAAGTCACCACCGAAAGCGAAGGCCAGCCTGCATGGAACCTGGTGCGAATGACGGTAATGGCGTTGATTCGTCGGGCGCTGGACCTTCAGCTGCGCATGCGCAAAGAGAGAAACGACCACTGGGCGCTGATTCATCTAAAGCTAGGCCCTTGAACGCCTGTGCCATAACAAAGGAACTGTGCAAGTCACCCGAAGATGACCCCGGCAGCGCCAGCTCTCCCCGAAGGTTACAAGGGGTGGAGTCAGAGGGGGAGGAGCCACCTAAGTGGTGGGAACGACCCTACAAAAAGCCAAAGAAAACGAAAAAAATGGGCCCGCCCTGCACCTCCCCTAAATGTCTCAATGGGAATTTTACCCAATGCAAGCATTTCACGGAGGCGGACCGCCAGGAACTTTTTGACGTAAGTTGCCTTGTTAAAATGAGAATTTATTTGGGAATTATTGGTAATTAGTATTTTGAAATTTGGCGGTAGGCCTTCTGGACACTGGATCGAGCGGGGAGGCGGAGCTACGTGGCGTCCCTGGCGAAGGTGGTCCCTGTTGAACGACGAACGGTGGAGGAGGAGTCTCGGCGCGACGCCACTCTGCAGTACTCATTTATTTTAAAGGGCCAGAGGGTGCGCGTCTGCTCACGGACCTTCATTTCCACACTGGGCATTAGCTATACTACAGTCAACCGTTGGGTACAAAAACCCGGAAAATCCGATTTTGTAAAGACTAAAAAGTCTGAGACGAAGACGAAGACTAAAATGAACAACTCAATACCACTGACTGACCTCAATGACCGTAACTAGCAAAACCGATTCTGAAACTCAGACTGTGAATTCGAAATCCATGAATTCACTTACAAGGGAACGTTGCTATGGTGTTAGTGTTAGTTTAGTAATGATTACTTTACTTTCTCAATCCCGGCTCTTTTGCGTAGCTCTTAAATTATTTTGAAACCGCCGTCCGGTCTTTGGATATATTTTTCAGTTTTACACTGGACTACTATTTACATTTTATAAGTTATCAATTACGCAGCTTGTGGTAAGTTAGCCCAATGAATATAATATTGTGTTTTGAATCCCGTACTTTGTGTAGTGGTGTCGCGTCGTAAGTTTTTAGTCATGACGAAAAAATTAATGTATTGGAAACAAACAATATACCACCTAATTAATATTAGTAGTTTATCTTTAGCTTTACATAATTCATGGTAAGATTTTTGAAAAAAATAATAATGTAATAAAATTTTTACTGATCCTTTTTTTTTAAAAAAAAAAGCACCAAAAACCGAATTATTATAATTTTTACGGCTGACTGTTACTATTAGACTAGACTAATAATTATTAGACTTACTTACGAACGAGTGATTGCTAGCTTTTGAACACGTTGCGATTGGTTTGGTATTTTGGTAAAATTGTTTTAGATTTTAAAACAAAAATACGTACATTTTTATTCATACTCATACCAACGAAAAAACTGTCTGTATGAGCTGGGGCTGGGGCTGAGGCTAAAACCAGACGTTAAACGAAACATTCGTTCTTTTAAAATATATACTTATATAATTATATATAATAAACATAAGCTTACACAAATTATATTAAATTATTATATTGCTAGCATAAAAATTATTACCCTATAGTCATTTTGCCTCAATTTTATCCAGTAGTTAGCCTGTTAGCCAAACGAATATTTTTCCTCAACCTTTTGCTGTCATATAACATAAGCACAAGCAGTAAGCAGTAATGGTAATCTTGAAGGAAAAAATAATGCGTTGGAAACAAAACGAATTAATATTATTACATAGTAATTTGTAGCAACTTTAAGCTTACAATAATATTATAAAGATATTTTTGGAAAAAGCTTAACAACATAAATTCATTATATTTTTTTTAAACATAATTAAATAATTAGTTTAAGATTTTTAGAATCAGCAACAAACAAACTGAAACAACTAAAAAACTATCGAGCGAGTCTGACAAGATTTATTCACACTATTTTACCATCATTCCAGATTCCAATAATATTTCCATTTCCAATAATTGTCCAATCAATCTGGATTTTCTGGATCTCTCTATGATAGTAAACTATAAAGAATGATGCCATTGTATTTTTACTGTTATTAACTGTTGGAGGACGTCAATCTGTTGTTTGAAGTGAACTAGTGAACTATTATTAGTAATTTGTTAAAAATTCGCAAATTGCATAAAAGACTGATTAAAATTTCTACGACTTTACTGCCAAGCTGCAGCTATTGGCATTGGCATTTTTAATATTACTTACAAATTACAAACCCAAACTTACAAACCACTAAGAACAATAAAAGACAAAAATACTAAGACAAGATACTGCCACTGCATTACATCAAGATTCAAGATTAACCACAAAACAACAATAACTATCTGAAATTAGAATTATTATACTTCTAAACAGAAAAAGTTGCTATTTTATTGTTGACCAGCAAAATGAGCACTGTTGCCAATATTGACTTTAACACGGAGCTGGATCAGCTGTTGACGTGGCTGGACGAACAAATTCCCAACTCTGCCACGCACCCAGTCATGGACAGTCAAGCCCTTGCCCTTGCTCCAAATAGAAATGACCCTCCCCCTTCATCCTCTCCAGAAAATGGGCCCAAGATGCCTCTAGAAAACAGTTTGGAAAATAATTCGGAAACGGACGATTTCGATGAAGCCATGGCCGCCTCTCTCCTCCCTCTAATTGATGACTTGTGCCTGCAAACGACGAAAGTGGGGCGTCTGGGTGTGAAACTCATGCAATTGAACGTACTCAGCAAATGCTACTTGGATAAGATTGTAATTTTTTAAATTAAAAAGTGTATATTTTTCAAAAAATGTTTTTTCAATTAAGGTTTAGGTTGCTATAGGGAAGGGACTGCTAATATATATATTCACATTGCATTGTGCTTTTTATTATTTTGGTCGGCAGATGGACATTGAAGATAACTATGCTAGGGCCTACAAGTTGTACGACGGAGTTATGTGTTCCAATAGTGCTGGGTTACTGGTTGAGGCCCTCATTACGTCTGGCAGCGAAGCCGTCCTTGAGTTCATCAAAGCCAATGTCCACCGGCCAACTGTCCTCCAAGAAATTGAGCGCATCCAGACACAATTGGGTGACACTTCTAGCTCCTCTACGGCAGCAATGCTGGAAATATCTTCAAAAACTAAAAGTAAAAGTTGTTTCAAAACTGCCACTAGTCGAGAAACTTCAAAAACTTCCGGACGCCGAAAGCCAGGGAAAAAAGTCAGCTTTAGCGAGAATTCAAATTTTCCTGATTTCCCGCCAGAGTCAAAGTCAACATCTTTTCGTACGGAACAAAGACCCGCCAGTGAAACAGCAGTAGCAGTTTTTGCCCCTGCGCCCCCATCGCCATCCCAGGCCGATTATGCTCACTCCAGTGACTCCAGTCTAGGTCAAGGTCACGGTAAAGGTCACCGCCGAAAGCGAAAGCTGGCCTGCATTGAACCTAGTTCGGATGACGGTAATGGCGTTGATTCGTCGGGCGCTGGACCTTCAGCTGCGCTTGCGCAAAGAGAGAAGCGACCGCAGCGCGCTGCTTCAACTAAAGCTAGGTCCTTGATCGCCTGTGCCTTGACAAATAAACTGTGCAAGTCACCCGAACAAGTCCCTGCCAAAGCTCCCCGAAGGTTAACAAGGCCAAGGGTGGAGTCAGAGGGGGAGGAGCCACACACGTGGTGGAAGCTACCCAATAAATATAAAAAGAAAAAGAAACAGATGGGACCGCCCTGCACCTCCCCTAAATGTCTGAATGGGAATTTTACCAATTGCAAACACTTCACGGAGGCGGACCGTCAGGAACTTTTCGACGTAAGATATTCGGCTTAACCTTTTTGAAGCTATAGTAAACTTAGTTTTGAATGTTTTTGAAAAGGGCAATTTTTCCAGTTTCGAATGCATATTTTTTAAAATGGTCATTTCTAGTTTTGACCATTTTGTAAACAATAATTTCTAGATTTTTGACCTTTTGAAAGTGTTATTTACTAGTTTTGGCCTTTTTGAAAAAGTGTCATTTGCTAGTTTTGACCGTTTTGAAAAAGTGTTATTTACTAGTTTTGGCCTTTTTGAAAAAGTGTTATTTGCTAGTTTTGAC
>JAQFZC010006250.1:0-12796 GCA_034695205.1 Dicyrtoma fusca
CTTTTTCAAAACAGTCAAAACTAGTAAATAACACTTTTTCAAAACAGTCAAAACTAGTAAATAACACTTTGTCAAAAAGACCAAAACTAGTAAATAACATTTTCAATAGGTCAAAAAGCTGCAAATTACATATTATTTTAAAAAATATTCAAAATAAATAACGTATATAGTACGTTTCGAAAAGGTTAAAGTATTTTTCAAAGCAGTTGTGAAATTTTTCAAAAGGTCATTGCTATTGCTGCTGATATTTTCTGAAAAGGTTTAAAACGTTTCTTTGACAATATTTAAACTATTTCAAACTGTATTGTGGAGCACTGTGAGAATTGGCGCAAAACGTAGTTTTACGCTGAAAAGTTGTGACATACATGTACCATTTTGCTATGTATGTTAGTATGAATTTAAGACCATATTTGCTTTGCTCTTAAAAGACCAGTCATTTTGCATCTTCGGTAAAGATTTATGTGCACATGCTTCGGGTTACCATTTTTCGGAGCAGATAGGAGCATTCATAGTTCAAACAATCAATTGATTAACAGGGTTACGCAAACAAGTTCACTAAACACATGATTTGAACCGTGATGACTGTGCCCCGTGCCAGTCATTATCTGTGACACGAGAAACTTTTATTTATTTTCTCTTATTCAATATTGACATCAGATTAGACGCTCGCTGAAAGTTGTGTCATGTGCTTCGCAAACTGTTAAGCTACATACTTACCTGGTAAGGGTGCGATTATCACATAACTGAAAACAATAAATCACTTCATCCTTGTAATCATCGTGACAACATCTCCTTGAAAGAATCAGCTGTCAACATGGATTAGGCAATGCCCCCGTTATTGCAAAGATCATTGCGTCGCTAAAGGTTCCTAGACATATGTATAACATTTAAGCGTTTAACAAAAGACTTGGAAACTCACAAAACTAAAGAGACAACAAACTTCAGATAGCAGTTATAACCGAATTTCGCTTCAATTTCCACTAAAGTCTTTGTCGCTTGTAAATTAATTTATTGTATTTAGATTAGCGATTACTTAAAGAGAAAGAATTGGTTTGCACAATGCTCCCTTGTTTAGTTTTTGAAAGATCGATGGCAGAAAACGCACTTGGCTGTTGGCAACAGCAATAGTACTAACAAAAACGTTAGTACTATTGAAATTTATTGATATTCAATAATAATATTGTTCAAGACAATAAAAATATTCAATAGTATTGAATTTTCGACAGCAAGACTCTTGATCTTCAGTTCAAGTATCAATAAATTCTGGAAAATCAAGCCATCGCGCCATAAAGTAATTCAATACTTTATTTCTTGGATTATAGGTAGGTATTGATTATCAATCGAGTTACGAACAATACTGAGATGCCTTTTCGTGTGACGGGTAAAATATACAAAAGTTTAAATTTTCAAACGATGAGCATCTACTTAAGCCCTTGCGTCAACCAAATCTGGCCCAAGATTGTTGATTACGCTGTTATTGTTTGTTTGCGTGGAGTTTTAATAAACAGTTTTTGTTTCTATATTTCTCAAGGGTGAATAAAAACCCAAAAAACAGGTACAAAAATTGGGTATTCCACCCAATTTTATGTTTTTGTAAAACTATTTCTCAATGCGTGTCTAAATATTTTTTTTTACTACATAATAGGTACCTTTCATTGCTTGACAATACCGCAGACTGTAACAACTTGTTGATTTTGTACTTACCGTTTTTGTAATCTGTGTTTGTAAGATAACTTTCAACATCGATACCACCAAGTTACTACCACGTTGATGTTATTTAGTAGAACTCTTGAAATTCCGACCTATAATGTCCAGTCACCTTGGTTTGTCTTTGCTTTTCTTTTGTTTACTGTTTAATTGTTAAAGTGGTCGTTGCGAGTAGGTCACAACGTACACCTGTTGTATCAAAGCAGTTGCAACAGAAAGGAATCTCTGCTCTTGGCATACAAAAAGTCTAAAAATCCGAAATATCGATTTTCGGGTATTTACGGCTTTTTGTACACCAAGGGAAGAAATCAGTAAAAAATCAATATAATTATGCACAGCCTATGTAGTTTGCGTTTTATCTTTCTTATTTATAGTTTAATAGGTCCGTCATTGTAAATCATTACATTATGTACTGAATGACTCGACAATAAAAGAAACTGAAACTAATGTGTAAAAAATTCTTTTAAGTCTTAATACTAACAAATAGGTACAATAAACAAATAAAAGCTTCGACATTTCTAATTTGATTTTTCAACGTTCCACGTATTGACCATGGGCTAAAGAAAGGAAAAAGGACGAACAAAGCCGGCAGGGAATCGTGGAGCGTGCGGAAAATTTTTGCGTTTAAAAATTAACAAAAGCTTAATACAACAAAAGTTAACAATTTTTTGCGTGTGATCTTATCGCTCGTTTTTTAAAAAATAGTTTGTTTTAAAAAGCGCTATTTGCCAAAAATTGTGTTTTTAATGTGTGCCTCCTTTAAACAAAGGTTTATTTGAAATCATGTTTTTAAAACATTTTTGTTGTTATATATAATAATATGAGTAAATAATTTTATTTTATAGGATTATTAATACATCGAGCGAGACTTTATTGCATTGCGCTACTTAAAACATGTGTAGAAAATGTTAAAAAAAATAAAGTTAGGTATAAACAGTATTATAAAAAAATATTAAGAAGAACTTAAAGCTATTAACACAATATTTTCCTTAATGCATTCTATATCTCTATATTTGTAATATTTGCTCTGGAAGTGTGGGTCTCGTTCACAAAGTAATTTCAGTAGCACGGAAAAGCAGCTTAATATAAAATATTTCAGTTTTTAATTCAGTTTTGAAAACAACCTGCTAAACTTAAGTATAGCAACTCCTAATAATAGATACTTGATCCGTCATCATTGTGCTGTGTTATCCAGATATATATAATTACATTGCACTTCTTTTGTGCTCACTTTTGTATACACTTTTGTTACTATTTCCTTCGAATTGTTGACATAAATGCTAGTATTTAGAGCTATATGTATTTACGCCATTGTCAATCATACAGAAAATTACTGAGTGATCTACGCAATTGAGTATGCAATATGTAATCAGTATATATAGCAATATAAATACTGTAATAACATGTAAATAACATTTTACGCGTCATATTTAGGATTGTTATTCAGACAAACTACTTATTACACATTCGTAACTATTCTTGAGTTTATTGTTCTTGCAAATTGTTGGATCTTGGAATAATTTGACCCTGGTCTTCTACTGACTAGTGATTGAATTGAATTATTCCGAACAATAGAAGAACAAGTATTGTACACGTAAGAATGTTGACCCTAACATAACGGAAAAATAAAGTTTGATATAATAATCACACCTAATTGTTGGGTAATGGTAATATATATATATATATCTTGATAATACACACATAGCAATAATAACTAACTTTAAACTACTATTTAAAATGTGATTAACAATGGTCTGTCTAACATTTTTGCAGTAGTGATTATGCTTGCGGTTGCAGCAAGTTGCTTTGTATCTGGTAAAGTTGATCCCTTCAATTCCGCCGTGGAGCACCTCAGCGGCGAACGAATCTTCGGTAGAGCCAAAGATGCATGTCTGGCATGGCCACTTTGGCTTTGTCGTTGGTGAGCTGCTTCCATTGCGAATCCAGCTTGCTGTAGAAGGCAGGGTACGAGTTGGGCGTCCACCAGCCGTTCACGAATGATTCAATGAGTCCATGTGTCGGGTCGAAGGTTACTGTCGCGTAAAATCTTCGATCGTGAACTTGAATGTCACAAGGATTCTTCCCCCCGATTTTAATGCCGCAGTCGAGAAATCTTTTACGAATCGCCGGCTCAAATTCGGATGAGTTTCTCCGGACGCTGGTCGTCACCTTCCCCGTGGTTAGTAGGGGCAGTAGGTACGTATGGACCAACCTTTTTAGAGCCATCTTCAATGAAAGACGGGAATTCAATGTAAAAAGCCTCTGATCAAACAAACGGGTGTTTACAAGGACTTTGAAGCTATGTATGAGTTGATTTTGTTGAAGAAGACGTATCGCTCTGCTTGCATGACTATCCTGTTGAACAAGAGAGTTGTGTCTGTGATGATTGACATTTGTTTCAGAGTTCTTATACTATTCTTCATTGACGACAGAATCTAACAATCTGATTAAATCTTATCTCCGTCTTTGATTGACAAGGTGCGTGTGAGTAAGCCAGTCACTTTATTCGGTTCTGGTAGTACTTAGTACTTAGTGTCCACAGTCAACAGCAGAATCAATGATGACGTATAGTTTACCAGCACAGTTACTACAGATAACCGATGTCGACCACATCTTCGACCATGCTCTCACGGAAAGTTGACAAGTGGTAAATACTGGCTGTGCCATAGTAACTTCTCGACCAGGTAAACATTTAATTAGTTTAATATACTTAGTTCAAGAGCTGAGTTATACTATACTTCCTTCGACGGACCACAACAGGGATTTACTGCTTCCAGCACAGTGTTGTAATCTGTGCAGAAGAACGAGCCGTTCTTTTGTTCAGTTCTCGTTCGCATCAAAACGTTCTTGCCCGTTCGTCTGAACGCCGTGATTTTACCACGCGTAGCAGTGGCTCGAGCGTGAACGAGAAACACGTCTGCACGGGTTCACGCGCAAAAGAACGAACGATTTGAAATATTCGTTAACGTATTACAACACTGTTCCAGCACTGATAAATATTTTCCAATGTAAATAAAATAGGGTTCTTCTACAATGCAAGGTGTAATAATAAAGCTCGTTTTGTTTAGTAGTTTACTACGGATTCCCGATAAATGCGCTAGCATCGTGGAACTTCCTGTTAAAAATATTAAAAACAAACTTTTTATCGATTCATTGACGTAAATGACACCCACCTGTGTGCCGTTGTTCAAGCACAACGTCCTACGTCACAAAAACACGCTGCACTTGATGAAAATCTAGAATCTTTGGGTCAACCTAGTTTTAACACAAAATGAAACGTGATGCTGCAAGCAAATATATAAATACTTATAGATAGATTATCCTTTTTAGATAGATTCCAAGATTGTGCTACTGACTTAACCGATGCACCTAAAACCCACCATTGAGAAAGTCTCCACATAACTTGAGCCTTGAGCACGTGCAACTATTATTTTACTCTTTATGAACTAATGATCTTTGCTTCTCAATTTTTTTTAAGTAAAAAGACCTGAACTTGTTCCATTTAGGATTCGATTGTGTTAAAAACCTGTATGCTATATTTTTAAACCATGGAAAAGTAATCAGTAATTATATAAACCGTTTAGTGACATATGTAATTCACCTCAAATAAATTGATTTTAAAACAGATCGGGCTGTCGAAATACTGGGATCGGTAGGTTGTATAGCTAGGTATTTATAGCGAGTTACGAAGAATACATAAACGCATTTTCACGCATAAATCGCTTGCTTTTACATAACTGCTAATAATTTTTACCATTGTTGTCTTACGCATTTAGGTAACTAGTAATAAGTGTTGGGTAATTCGTAAACGTTTCATAAAGGTGATAAAAGAATCTTGCACTCGTTACATGAGGTAATAAAAATATCGAAACAATGTTCTCCGATCAATTGAGTCGCATTCGCATCGCCCAGTCCTGACTTTACAAACTAGGAACGCAATCCACAATCCCATAGATTTTGCTGGTGCTTCTCCCTCAGAAGATTGTGAAGTATAAAAAGTAAAGGTATTTCTTTGCCTGTCCATTGTCGCGTAAAGTTCGAAGTTTTCAACATTTCAACAATCCGTAATTGTTCATCGTACCAAACCTTTTCGAAGCGCAATATATTTGATGTAATTAGTTTTGAATTTTTTTGAAAATGGTAATTTATAGTATTTTGACAGCTTTGAAAAAGTGTTACTTACTAGTTTTAACCGTTTTGAAAAAGTGTCATTTACTAGTTTTGACCGTTTTTAAAAAGTGTTATTTACTATTTTTGACCTTTTTGAAAAAGTGTTATTTACTAGTTTTGACAGTTTTGGAAAAGTGTTATTTTCTAGTTTTGACCATTCTGAAAAAGTTAATTTATAGAATTAAATACTTTTGTAAAGCATTCTTTCCATGGTTCCCCATTTTCAAATAGGTTAAATGAGCATTCACTCTCAAAATCGCGCTTCCCATTCGATCTATCAAAGTATTTACAACTGCCACCAATTTAGTTGTGATTCAATCTCCTTCCTCTCCCGACTCACTAGTCATAGTGTTAAGTAATTAATTTTTAAAATTTTCAATCTTGCAGTTTTAGTTTTTACGGTGTCAGCGTCATCATCACAACAGTTGACATTGTAAGTTAGGTATACGTAATTATACTGAACATCACACAGATTACAGATATTACTAACTACAACTACAGTACTACAGTCAATGGCTGTTGTCAATAAAAAATGTTACTTTTAAAGTAAACGCACGAAAAGCCGTCTTTCAAAAGGTTTGTTCATCCGACAGTAAATCTAGAATCGTGTTTGCTGATTGAATTGTTGATGAAGAGCAGCTTCTCATTCCCACGCCCCTAATCTAATGACTAACTAAACTGCGAACTAACTTTCGAAAGGAAAATAGTTTGCCGATTTAAATAGTTTTTAGTATGTGGGACTTAATAAAAGGTTATTTTTTAAAAATATCAAGTTTTAAAGTATTATGCACATGTAATACTGCCAACCGTTGGCTGTCTGTGTTGTATTTACTTCGTGTGTTTGTAGAAAGTGAAATTCTAGATTTTGTGTTTCGAATTTTATTAACATGTCATTTGTGGAAATTTTTCATTAAGTTTGAAATAATCTAGAAAAAGAAAAGGCTCTACGTCAGACTTACAATAACAGGCAGCACCAATTTCAAGTTAATAACTAGGTACTCTGGTTGTTACAGCCTCTAACTAACTTCAAACGTTGAACGTGGCAAATAACGACAGTTGACAGTAGTTCGGTTCAGCTACAATATTGCTTTGAGTGTCAAGTGTCAACACATGTTCTTGTCTGTCTGTGGCAAACAAGATATGGATTTCGACGTCTGGCGGATAAATACCGTCAACCGTGTGAAACCGTGTCGTAATCGTGATCATAACCGTGTTTCACATTTATGGCATTATATATTTTCTGTAAATAATATAGTTTATTATACATATATATTATTAACCTTATTCTGCATCGGTCAAAACATAACTAAACTTCTTCGATTTTTTCAGAGTTTACTTGTCACTTCTCGGTCTTATCACAACTTCCCAACGCAAGTCTTGTCTGATCAGTCGTGCCTGAAATTATTACTGTTGGACAAGATTGCCGGAAAAATTTCCTTTGGCAAGACAGCAAGAAATAGCCAGGAGTTACTGACTGTTGTGCAAGTTCAACACTGTTTGTGACAGTCAAGTAATAATCACAAATTACATCTTTCTCTCTGACGACTTTGTAGTGCTGTGTTAGTTTGAGTTGATGCAACTTTTATTTTCGTTCATCTGGAGATTTTTATGGAGGTCTTCTTCTGGTCGTTTTCCAACGTGGAGTACTCAAATATAAAAAAGTACGCCGAGTTCCGAAGCAGTCGAGTCTGAGTAGTGTGTAGGTAAAGAGATGCAGCTGTTTTCATGGTAGGATCCAGCGAAGCTGTGTTTTCTTTTTGAAATTGAATTTTTCATGTTTTCTTGCCTTGAAAATCTTTTGTAAAGTTTTTAATTCCAAAATCTTTTTTGATTTCGTCTTTTAATGAATTTGAGTTTGTTCCATTAGTCAACAAGTTTTTAAAACATCGTTTTTTCCGGTGTTTTTTGGAGCAGCCCAACCACTTCATTTAGAAGAAAGGTCATAGGTTTGAAGTTTGAAGTGTACAAAAGTAAGCCGTTTAACTCTTTATTATCTTTATCTGTATCCATAATGTATGTATAGAGAAAGGTCCATCAATTTTGCACCATAAATTAGAGCTATAATATTGTAAATATTGTAATTATTTAACTTCCAGAGAAGCTGATTTGAAATTAACGAAATTTTGATTTTCTTTATTACAGTCTAGTCACTTATCGTACTGCTGAAGACCCAAACCCCAGCTGCCGTGTTCTTAGCTGTTTGGAATTTAAAAAATACTGGAAAGTACCACATAAATATTGTAAAAACTGGGCAGTTATGAAAAGGAGAAACCAGTTAGATGGAGGAAAATTCACCCCTTTTAAGAAAGCATGGAAAACCCCAAACCAGAAGGGTTGGACGGGAAATGACAAACAGAAATTCCATTGGAAAACTAACAAGAATAATAATACTGAAGGAGCATATTCGAAATCGGACCGATTCCATCGGCGTAGTGGTCCCGATTATGCAAGGGAATTGGACTGCAAAGAAGTTCCTCTGGAACATATCACATCACTTCTGTCTGCCAACTACTGTATGATAAACTTACTCTTGACGTACACCCACGCCGTGGACACCACTCTGGTTGGAGTTTTGAGCAGACTTGAGTATGTAGAACAAATATTTCAGCGGCATCAACATTACGTCCTACGTCTCCAGGCTGAAGTCCAACAATTGTGTGAACAATTGTCTCTCGGTCACCATGCTTGGGTTACCAATGAAGAATAATAATATTATGAAATACTAAGTCCAAAGAAAGCTGAAAATGTCTGTTTGCAAATACATGTTTTTATCCGGTGAGATAACAGTAACAGTTTTATTTCCATAAGGATTTGGTTTTTAGATAAGATTATGTACTTGCATTGAATTGATTGAATTACCTACAGAATAGTTAGTTATCCGAAAACAAATCAAGAAGTTCAGTAAATAATAAAAGATAAGTTGAAAATTCCTCTTTCGAAGTATGTTTTGACAGTTTTGAGAAACCCGGTTATATACAGTGTCAGTTTATTTGTATGGATTTTAAATGTATAAAAAAGAAAAGGGTCTGTGCGCTTTATCCCAGTGGAAAATAAGCGAATCATTTACAAAAGCAATCTCAATATAGCTCAAAGTACATTAATTATTATTATTGAAAATATTGTAATCGAATTGCAGCAAAACTTTGTTATTGTATACTGAGTCCGTAGGGCTATCCTCATTGGAGGACTGTGTCAGCTTTGTTTGTTTCAATAAAGTTTATCTTTCTCTCGCAAACACTATTGCTCATTACTCCGGTACTAATCCCATCAAAATCCAGCTTCCATAATCAGCCACTTTTCCAAAGTAGTTTAGATTGTAAGGTTTCTCCGTCTTCTCGTCTTTCTCTGGGCGCTTATGACTGACGATTCCCAAAAGATAATATCTCTGTGTACTATTTTCCATTACGGCCAGTGGACCACCACTGTCACCCTGTAAGTTAAGTTTGAACTTTGAAATTAAAAAATCCGCCTTTAACCAGTTTCATTTTCTACTGCAATTTTAATAAAAATCTGTGATAACAACTTGTAATCCCATTATGCATTACGGATACGAAGCACTTCTTAATTTTTTGATTCTTACATATCCAGCTTCAACAGCATTGTCGATCCCGCGAGTGCAAACCCCACGAGAGACGCCACTTCGGTATTTAAAGGACAGACGGTTGTGCGGATTGAGTTTTAAATAATTGACCGTGCTCGTGACGCAATCTTTGTCGGATAGAATTTGGAGGGCGGACGTCTGCTGGAGAATCGGGGGGTACGTCGCATTCTCTTCTGTCCCATAAGATCCCCAGCCTGAGAGAAGCGGTGTCATTCCCATCGGCTGTATTGCTGGATATAAAATAATAATAATAATAATAATTATTATTATTATTATTATTGTAGATATCTAGCTTTAAGTACCACAGTTTTATCCATACATTACTTATGCTATATGTAAGTACCCGGATAAGCCAGTGCAATGGGATGAACTCCGTCGTTGAACTGTATTCTCCCAGACAACTTGATGATCGCCACGTCATTGATGATTTCCGTGGACAAATAGTTGAAGTGAAATATCACAGAGGCAATGGCAAATGTCCGAGTATGCGGCACCTCATCCGGATGACACAAGTTGTGTTCCCCCACCACCACTTTTATTAGATTCAAGTCCATGAGAGGATGCGGATACTTTGCTCTACGATGATGCAGTGGTTTAAAATAGTTTATATAATTTACTCAGGAATTTTAAGAAAGAAATGTTACAGCAAAAGTGCTTAATTCTATAAATTAACTTTTTCAAAAGAGTCAAAACTAGTAAATAACACTTTTTCAAAACGTTCAAAACTAGTAAATGACACTTTTTCAAAACGATCAGAACTAGTAAATAACACTTTTTCAAAACTGTCAAAACCAGTAAATAACACTTTGAAAAGGTCAAAAACTATGAATTACCATTTTAAAACATTCAAAACTAAGTGTATTACGTTTCGAAAAGGTTAATTACCATTAACTGTTACTATACACTGATAAAATATTGTTAGAAATTATTACGCGGACAGGAAGCAGTGAGCGGCTGTGAGGATGGTCCGGTCATCAATGATGCTCCCACCACAGAAATGAACGCTCATATTTTGGACGGGACCACACATTGGGAGTGGCAGTTCTCGAACTGTTTGAATGGAAACTTGCCAAGGCACTGAAGACGGCTTGGCATCTTGACCCCCGCCTATCAGTGGAACTGCCCGGCCGCCGCCCCTGTTGAGTGGACCATTGCTTTGTACAGCTCCAGTTTTATCCACGTTGTGCATACGACGTCCACCTGGGAAATTATAAGGTCCTGACCCGGACTTGGTGGACGAAAGGAACAATTTGTTGTCTAAAATCTGACCTTTGACACAATTCTGACTGGTAAGTACACAACATAGTTTTAGTTCAACCTAGTTACTTCTATACTGCACGTTTGAATCGAATACCTGCTTGCTGAATTTCGACATGAGTGATTTGAGTGAGTCTTACATGCCATTTGTAGGCAAAACTAGACATTACAAATACAAGCGTGAGGACAGGCTGTCCCGGTTCCAGCTCGACCAATGCTACGTTATATAATCATAATTTATACAAAATATTTTGAAAGATTATGTAACATTAATGCCGTCATTATTTGACATGTTCATACTAGAGTATCCCGTGAGATTGCCGCATCTTGGATCTGGTGACCAATCTTTGAAGCCTTTAATGAAGAACATGTCTGAGTCACAAGTTGGGGTCGGGATTTCATCAAACTGTGTTTGAACTGGTGACGAGTCCATGTGCAAGTCTAGAAAGTCTATCCTGAAGGATTTAAAAAGAATATTTTAATTTTAGAGAATACCTATTCAATTTGTAATGTTTCAAAATTGTGATTAGAGTTTCCCAAGTTAATGTAGGTACGTGTGTACGCACCTGACTCCGGTAGTGGAAGCACTGAGCTCCATGTCGAATTTGCAAATTAAACTGCCACTAGACAAGTTCGGGTACGCTGGGGATTTAAAATTTGATATTTTTACGCCTTTAACTATGTGACCACAGCTATTAGCCACTCCTCCATCTAAAGCAGCAAACAAACACACTTTGTAGTACTTTTGTAATTTCAAAATCACTTTTGTGAGCACCTCCAAGAGCTGATAGTTTTGTGTTTTTATGATTCCATAACTAAAAATGTAATAATGGTTATAGGTAACTACTTATGCGTAACTACAAAATGTCACAAGTCCAGTTTTAGATTAACTTCAAAATTGCCTGAGTCAAAACATACTATTTGTTTTAATATTTTCAAGAACAGTAAAAGTGGTGCCTACACTTTCTCAAATTACCAAAAACCAGTATTTGCACTTTTTCCAAATACAAAAGACCAGTCTTTACATTTTTAAAAATAACAAAAACCGTTATTTACGCAATTCCAAAGTAAAAACCATTAATTACATTTATGCAAAATAACTACCTATAGTATTTTCGTTTCTTAATAGTAAAACAATTAAATGGATTAACTTGAGCCATTTTGCATTTAAGATATGAGAAAACTTGTGTCATTTTGACGTTGCAGTAACGATGGGTTTAAGTATATACGTTCACAGCAGACATGAGCAGGACCACACTGTCCCAACATTCTCCCGCCATGGAAACTGCACTGGTCTGGAGAAATACAAGGCCCGGGACACATTGCCACCGGTTGGGCATTCGCGTTTAAACTATTTGAAAAGTCCAGGAAGCCATTCAAGAGTGCAATTGTAAACAATACGGCTCTTGTAAACGTTATTGTTCCAGAAATCACAGGTTTGAACCTAAAACTATCTGAACAGATTTTCCACATCATTACATTTACACACAACTGGTTTCAATTTTAAAATCCAAAAATTAACACCAAATTAGTTTTATATTTGTATATCCAGTAGCAGGTATCAGTTGTTCGTCGATATTTTCTCAGTCTTAATTATTAGTTAAAACAAATATTAATAGTACATAATAATAATTAAGACTGTAAGTTAATTAGCAGGATTTTATTGTATTTCTTTATATTTTGGGAGGATGGGGGAAAGTTATAAAATAATACAAGCTGGTAATTTTGATTAGAAGTTTTTAATCTATCAGGGCTCAGTCAGTACCAGTGTGAACTGTCCTGCGATTAAAATTTAAGACTTCCAATCAAATCTGCCAAAACCTTCATTATTATGTATTCATATTTGGAGTAGCCGTACCATTTACGCAGTCCAACTTCCTACCTGTCTTCGCAAAAAAAAATCTCTATTCCAATCAAATGACCTCATTAAGCTGAGGTTGAGGTAGTTTTTAATTATTACGAGGCTACATAGTTATGATTATGAACTCAGAGATGAGCACTCGTTTTAGACATGCATAAAACAATGCAACATAATACTAAAGATCAAAGAACCGGAAACGA
>JAQFZC010006251.1:0-12796 GCA_034695205.1 Dicyrtoma fusca
ACTGGCATCCCACGTCCAACCCTTTGTACAATATTTTAACTTCGAGCTCATATTACGACCAAAGGCTGCAGAAACTGCACTAAAAACCGACGGTAGAGATCACACGACGCGCGACGCCAATACATATTAAAAAGCATTATTAGGTAGAGATCAAATGTACGTACTAAAAAAAAGTAAGTAACTAGAGGCCATACGACGATACGACACATCTGTTGACGACTTTGTCGTTACTGGTAAGTATAAATAAATTAGATATTTGCATAACGCACAGACCGTATACTGTTTAAAAATCTGCTATGTCATGCTGTGATATTTTCTGTAATATCGTAATATGGACTAGAATTAGAATAAATTATTTCTCCCTGTTTTTCCATCAACATTTTTTAGCAAACTACCAAATGAAGCGTTTAATTATGAAGCAGTGAAAGAAAGAATACCTAGGCACTTGGGCCTCAGTTAATGGCAGTAATTCAGCATGGGTATGTATACCCTTGATACCGTAGTTTAATGCACATTTTAAAATATATTTACGTATACTTAAGTATGTCATCTGTAATAATTATATTTCGCTATAATTACGCTCGTGCATATTGTTCCATTTTCATTCCAGCTGGAGTTCATACCTAGCATTTTAGTTTTCGTAAATTTTTTTCCGATTGCAAGTAGGTATGTAGGTAGGTATGTTCGTTCCCGTGTATACGTACTTGATGAGTATATGTGTATAACTGGTCAACACAATAGATATTCGTCTTTGACAAAGCAGTGCATTTCCAAGTTTTTCAAGGGAATTTGTTATAGGAGCCAAATTATTTACTACACTGTATGTCTTGCCCACCTGGCTGACGTATCCAATAATAATATTTTTTATAATAGCGCCAGTGGAAATTGTTAACTGTCAACTTCCTATATTCTAATTTGTTAGAGAGAGAGAGAGAGTTATGCAAAATAAAGCTGTGGGAACAAGGGTCAAAGGATAAACCTGACTACAAATGAGAGCTAGAAATGGGACAAAGGAGGGCACATCGCAAATCCAAAAAATAACCAAGTATGGGCAGCTAACTGCCAAACGCTCCCTTGAATAGTATTAAGTGTTGTTTATTAATTGTTCTTATTGTGCTGATTGTTTTCGAATTCTTCGTAGTAATCAATAATAATAGTTATTACGTTTTCAAGTATTAATAATATTATGGTTATTATTTATTATTTAATTATATTTATTATGTAGAAGACGGGTAACGCGATTTCGAGTCATTGGAAGACTCAGCTAGAGCAAATTGTGATAGTACGACATGTCAAGATAGTAAATCGACATATATTTAAATTAATAATAGTTCTATCCCCCCTCAGTTTTATTCTTTTTACATAATATATAAAATATCAATTTTATTTAATATGTAAGTCTAGCAGCACTTAGATGGCTGTGGAGTCGAATTAGGTTTGACGTTAACACGATCAGGAAGGTCCTGCGGGTCTCGGCTCGGTCCTGTCTTGGCTAGGATTGAATCCGCCAAATCATGAAATGCTCTCTCTATATTCACGTTATTCTTAGCTGATGTCTCCATAAATTTTATTCCATGTTCCCTTGCTATCTGCAATTTCATAACATTTCATTCACATTAACCACCACCGCGTCATAAACTCAGTTCACAGACACAAAAATAACTGTAATAGAAAACGTTACTTAAGTTAGATACTTGCATTACACCGTTCTCTCTATTGTTAATACTGTCAGCTTTACAGACCACAGAGCAGTATACAGCTCAATACATATTTTGTATCTACTACCATTGCTTTTAATATTAGTATAGCACAGAAAGGAAATAATCAACTGACTCCCTTACTAGGCCTACTTTCAGCTTTTAGTTTCTGTTTATGCATGCGCCTGGTAGATAATCACCAAAATAAACTTGAATATTCTTCGTCAGTTAAGAAACCCTGACGCCGGGAGCCACTAATCAACTGATGTCAAGAGCATAGAACAGGGATGGTGAAGTGAAGTGGTCTGTACAATGATTTAAATTGAAACTTAAAAGGCAGGGCGTATGGCTATTATTTTTCTATAGACAGTCAAATGTCCTGTCCTGACGAGTTCATAATGATACCAAATAAGCAGAATACTTTGGCCTTAACAACTTGAATTTACGCTGCATATGCAAAAAATACAAAGGAAATGCCCACACATACACTGCTGTGAGAATGCATGACAGAATAACATCTAATCGAGAGCGATGATAGTACTAAATTAACTGATACTTACGGCATCTCCACGTTCTCGAGGAACGACACGACTTTCTTCCATATCACACTTATTCCCCAGTATCATCTTTTCCACATCCTCATTCGCGTGCTACATTCATGAAAAATTTAAATTACATCATATATAGATCACATCCAATATACTGCAACTTTCAAGCTTGTGACTATTTCTAAACGGTATTTAAACAATATACCATAGACAGTATCAGTAAATTAAATACTGCATTGTACAGCACACAATGTTGCCGCAAGAACGTAATTCGGTTTTACTCCTTCAAAATAGATTAATTAAAAATGCTAGTTTTACTGAACTAATCCAGGGAAAACGTATGTTGACGCTCAACTTCGGCACGGTCAACTACTCAAAACTAAAAGCAATATTATAATCCCCAAAGCACTATGTAAATACCAAAAAATTCTTCCGTAGAAGTCTAACAATTAGTCACAATGAGCGTGCTCAAAATAGTGTTTTTTAAAAAATATTTTAACAAAGTCTGATCAAACGGGAGTAACCGTGTCTTATTGACACAAAAATACACACTCGATTAATAAAAACTACATAGATAATTATATCTACTTAAAAGGAAACGAACAATCACAGAGATTCATTTTAAGTTGTAGATTTTTTCCTAATTAAACTATTAACGGAATTGTCAACTCCTAACCTCATCAATATTTCTCAGCCATTTCGCAATATTCTCGAAGCTCTTGGCATTGGTTATATCGTAGACGAGCATTATACCCATTGCTCCCCGGTAGTATGATGTCGTTATCGTGTGAAACCTCTCCTGTCCCGCTGTATCCCTATAAGTAAAAGAGTACATAAATATTAAAAATAAAATATAAACTACGTATACATGTTTTGTATTTTACACTAATAATATAAGTACAAGTTGAAGCATTCGCCTTATTTAACACGTCACATTATTACATATATTATGTAATTGAAATGATTGCTATTGTGTTGGAAAATTATTATTATTTCAACTAAAAGCCATCAATAACCAAGGTTAACGGCGTCGTAAATTGACTAAGACAATTAAAATGCGAAACAGGAGCACAAAGATAAAAATAAATCATTCTTAAGCATTTATTTAAGAACAAGTATAGGTAAAAAGTCTTGAATTTTATTCTGGCATGGAATCATTGTATGTTGGACGAACTGGACGTACACACTACTTAAATTATTAATCAGCCAAATAAATACCACAAAATTAAAAATGTTTTGAACTTGCACATTGAAGTTCTATAATATTACGACGACCACAATTAAGACGACATTAACTACAGAGTAAAACCACTGAGCAACGTAGTGGGGTGGGATTCGACTCTCGCGGTTAATGCACTTCAGAATTATCTCTACAGATAAGTCATACATGATTCCCTATAGTCGTAATTCGCCAACAATCTCTATAGATAAATAATTTCCTACCGTCGCAATTTACCAACAATGATTTCCTTTTCTTGTCTATTTACGGTGTCCTTCAACGGGTGTCAACTTTAGCATGCTCAATGCTAACAGTAACATACATACTCCTTCCCTTTACGCATTCAACAATAGGTGATCACGTAATTCAGTCATGACACATGAAAATTACGTGTTCTCAAACGAATATTTCCAACAAAGACAACAGAATACGAATCATAACTATCTCAGGTATAAATGAAAAACTGAATAAACCAGGTCATGAAAGACTGGGCTATAATATACTTTAAATCTTTATAATACTACAAAATCTTACCAAATTTGAAGTTTAATCTTTTTCCCCTTCAGTTCGATTGTTTTGATCTTAAAATCAATACCTACAAATCAAATCAGACAAAATTAAAATGATGTTATATACAATATAATTACATAAATTTAACTATTAATTCTAAACATTCTCATTCGTTTTCAGCGACCAAAAGCAAATGACCTAAGAACATAACCTCTAACAACGATAATCACCTTGAAAAAATGCAAAATTATGACAAACTACAAAATCAACTCAATAGTTACATAAAATAGTACATAATAAATTCAAAATAGCTCACCAATAGTAGAGATAAAAGTAGTATTGAATGCATCATCGGAGAATCTGAAAAGGATGCATGTTTTCCCTACGCCGGAATCTCCGATGAGCAATAATTTGAAAAGTAAATCGTACGTCTTCTTAGCCATTATTGTTTAAATGCAGTACTTCTTCACCTTAGACTATGATTAGAAATTATTATAATTTTTTTTCTTTCTTCCTATGTAATAATTATATTTGTATGAATCTATTATATCCAAAAAATACAACGCGTTCAAACTTCAACCGCAAACGGAGGGTTCTTCAAATCAACTCACTCAGAAACCAAAGTTCCTACCCAATTAGTCACAGTAGTTGGTAGTAGTACAGTCAGTCACCGAACACAAAATTATAATAACTAGGTAAGTATATATAGGTATATATATATATTTGAACTACCTACAAAAACCAACACCAACAACAACCCACACTCACTCAACTCCAACTCTAGCAATAGCAATAATAATTGCAATGGCAAGTGTTTCACCTCTTTCTCAATAAGTAAGTAATTACTAACAAAAAATACTCGTAACTCGTAAATATCAGTAAATATCCACACAAACAAATCCGAAAAAAAAATCTTGTTGCGGTTGGCGACTTTTGACTTTTGACTCTGACGAACAAAACAACTTCAAACTTTGTGAACTTGTTCTTCTAACGTAAGTAAGTAGAGCCTAAAAATAATTGTAATATTATTAAATCCGACACGATCACGATTGACGATTGACGATTTTTAGGATTTACTACGATGCTGCTGGGAAGATGGGCTGGGGATATTATCATCGGGCTCAAAAGGCTCTCTCAAAAGACACACAATTACAACAAATGCATCCACAATCCACACTGGGTGATGCACAAAGATTCAATTCTTTCAAAGGGCTGACTGCTGACTATCTATGAGATGAGAGTGTAGAGCTCCACTGCTCAATTTGTAGAGAAAAATAGATGAGACACCAGAAGAAGAAGAAGAGCCAAAAAGACTGTGTGTGTGTATGAGACGACGGTCGGTCAGTTGGGGTTTTAAAATTCAAGTCTACACAAAAGTTCCTGGGATGGATGATGATGATGATGATGATGATGATGTTATGGAGCTCGAAAATGTGTGGTGGCGAGGAGGGAGAGATAAGATAGAGTTTTGGAGACTAGTAAGAGTGAAGAGAGAAGTTGTTCACACACGATGATTTAATTACAAGTTTGTTAAAATATTTTTTAACACAAATAAATAGAATGAGCAATTTGTTGCTCTTATTTCTTTGGGCTCTACGATATAGTATTATTTGGTCTGCGCAACTGCATCTCTCTGACTCATGCTCTAGTGTCTACGATTGAAATGAGAAGAGGTTTCGTTATATTATAGATGTAACTTGTACAGAGTTCTTACGGCCACTGTCGCTCACTCAAAATCTCAAAGTATAAATCCGTTTAGTTGCTATTCTGCCAGTATAGTCGCGTAAAGTGGCAAAGAGCTATGTCAGCAGGCTCGTCTTCATTTTTACTGTATCTCCGGTAGTAAGTATATTTTTAAAATCCATTTTTCTGCACTGCACTGAACGAGGTGTAATTTATGGGCAGCCCCCTTGGGGAAAAAGCTATCATGTGACGTAGCTGTGAAACTGCCGAAAACTGAACAAAATAATAGCCACAACTGACTACTGACTCAACTTTCGGAGCCTTTCAACTATGACGTCCCAGTCCCAGTCAGTAGTCCGTTGCTCTTGGAAATGCCCAAATATCTTCTTTGTTTCATAATTACTTTTTCGACTGCTCAAACTTAATGTTTTACCCCGGTGAAATGCGGGATTTTTGACAGTTGTTAAGTTTTTGAAACCATTGCTCAAACATGATGGTGTAGTATCGAATCGAAATGCGTAATTTTGTGTCCAATCATGATAATCGGATATAGTGTTTATCTACTTTTTTAATTGACATTACAAAGCCATTGTCAGTAAAGTACTATTGTGTTTTACACTTAAAATATTTTATCACATGTTCGCATTGTTTAAATACTTAAACCAGCATGTTTTTAACGCTGTCAAAATGTTCAAATTATTATTTTTTTGCTATTTTCAAATGTGGAATTATCATAATTGCCCTCTTCAAACCCGGCATTCGCATGTTTTTTCTTTTTTTCAAACGTGGAGGAATGGTATCATGTTTTTGCCTTTTCAAAAGTGGAATATCATGTTTTTGCACTTTTCAAAGGTGTATCATGTTTTTGCACTTTCCAAACGGAGAATTATCATGTTTTTGTTTTTTCAAACATGGAATAATCATGTTTCGTATCTTATCAAGGGGTCAAACAGCATAATTTTCATTCTTTTAAAGCTGTTTTTAACACGCATTTTGTATTCCTTCAAGTAATTCCTATTCCTCACGTCATATTTGGAAAGTCCTCGAGCTGAACATAAAAACACTCATCACTGCCAGAAGTAATACAGGAAGCCCACCATATTGGCCTGCATTAAACCCCGGTTCCAGTGCCAGTGGACAGCCAACAGTTAGTTATGTCTAAAGGCTGTCATTGATGTACATAGGATACATTCATCAGTTTCTTTGGCTACGGCCAAAAAGTAGAAAGTTTCTCCTGGACTGGAATCCTCTTGCTTGCACTTGTTTGTACTTTTCTACATTAACGTTCATGTTTCTATAGTATTTTTTTTGGGGGGTTTCACTGAAACTCCAGAGCAGAGTTCCAGAACTGAAAGTGGCAGTAGTGGTGGACTGTCGAGGCAGTACTGAACGCGGTGTGGCTATACAGTAGTGGAAACTTTTGGATTTTGTATTAAGTAGTAGACTGCTGCTGCTCCAGGACAGACAGACAGAGAAGGTCAGGTACTACCAAGCCAATATCTACCCACCTTCATCTTCATCAAAACAACTTTATTTTATTCGAGATACTTGTTAGCATATTTAGCTAGTGCTACGCTATATTTCAGTAGCTACTGTACTTCACCACTGCAGCCAGTTTTTTCCCTGCAATACTATCCTTCGTGTCAGCACAGTGCTAGGGCTACTGGCTACAGAGACTGCTGTTATATTTTTGAGTGTTTTTTTTTTGTATTTCCTTCAGAGTTTGTTTTGTCGCCTACTGCTTGCCCTTTCTTTCATCGACATTCATTCTCAGACTCTCGGAAAGAACCAGAAATGAAGAAAAAAGTATAACTTTGTAGAACCAGAAAGTCAGACCAGTAAGTTGTTTGTCCTTCAGTTCCAAGAAACGAACGATTTCATAATAGCCTACCTAACTGCGTACTAACTTATATAAGTCCGGACGATCCGAATCGGATTTTGTTTTTGTTGGGGATTTGTTGGGCAAGTTTTTTGGGCTTCTTGCTTCCTATACAGTATCTGTCTTCTTCTAACTGTCATTAGAAAATCCAAATTGTCAATCGTAACATTGTAAGCAAGCAGCTGTACCACGTACCGCAGTACCAGTCCAGTCTCATCAAATCAAGCCTATCAAGATAATAATCGTTGGAATTGGGAATTAGCAGGTTACAATGGCGTGGCAACAACAGCCCAACTATGGTGGGTTCGGTAAATATCTCTGTTCCACATTTGTATTGCACTTTCCTTTTATTTGGCATGATTTGGCTGTTTTTGTGATGTTTCTGTTTTATTATTATGTAGGTAATGAGGGCAGAATTTAATGTGACTCTGACAGTCCGAATGCATTTTATATTCTGTCCTGTTTGACCTTTCGACATTTTGTTCGTAGGTAATTATACTTACTGGGTAGAGGTACCTACGTTGGTACGTGGAGTGTTATTATATCGCCTGATGGTCTGTATCGTCATTTGTTATTGGTTATTGCACTTGTACAGATGCATGTGTTGGGTATTTGCATTTTTTATGGGAGAATGGAGAAATCTTAATTGTGTCTTGCTGGTGATGATAAGAAAAAATGACGTTGTTCGAATGATGGATCATCATTTATCACTTTAACCTTCTAGATTACGGTGGGCTCTGAATATATAGCTTGTGTGCTGAAAATCTACTACTGCCTACGTCAGTTTCTGTTGTCAGTACTGCTCTGTTTACATTGTTCTGTACTGGATTATTTATTTTAGTATTGTCATTGTTTTTGACAGGATTGATTGTATCAGGAATGTTTTCAATTTATTTCTCTCCAATGTATTTTAGTATCAACTTACAAATTGTAACAAACTCTTTTTAGTTGGAAATACCGTAAAAATTCGAAAGGTGGCCAAAATTCCAACTAGGTGCTAAACACCGGCGATCTTCAGGATCCGGTATTCTCTACTCTCAGGTTTAAATTGAGGCCATCTTTTGAAGCCGGGCCACCTTTCGAATTTTTACGGTACATTACACAGGGTACTCAAAAAAAGTGTACAGATTCCGAAGGTTAATTAAAAATCTGCTGCATGTCTTAACGAAATAAATTATATATTATGTTCTCAGCTCTTGGAGTTTTTATCTTAGTACCAACATGATTGTAAATTATGTTTACAAATATTTGAGTAGCATAGGATTTAATTTGGGAGGGAGTATTTTTATTTCCCTTATTTCGAAAAGCTTCGTTAGAATTTTTGGGAGTTTTTACTTTTTTTAAACTTTTCAGTAATTTTAAGGTTTTTAGACAAAGTGGCTTGTAAAAGCCATTTTCAGATACCGGATTTATGAAAAACCTCTTTTAATACAGTCAAGACTTTACTTACAGCTTTTAAGTTTATTTAAGCTAAAGATCTTTGAAAGAGCAGAAAAACGTTTAAAATAACGCAGTCATTGTTATTCTCTATAGCCGATACTATGGGACACCCTACTTTTTAAGCATTAAAATCAGCTGTTCCCTCTCAAAAAAACATTGCAATGGAAGACATATTATTATTCGCCTGTGTGCATGCAATGTGCCCCAAGTTCAGTCTCTGCTTAAATATAATTTGTCCCAAGTTCAACAAACGCTTATATACTTAATTGCAATGCGTTCCAAGTCTGTAATGCCAACAAACGGATAATAAGATGTCAAACACCAAGCATTTGATGGACTTGGTACACGTTGTATTTAAGCGACGA
The DNA here is from genome assembly GCA_034695205.1 of Dicyrtoma fusca. Taxonomy (NCBI): domain Eukaryota; kingdom Metazoa; phylum Arthropoda; class Collembola; order Symphypleona; family Dicyrtomidae; genus Dicyrtoma; species Dicyrtoma fusca. The sequence goes on from JAQFZC010006251.1 coordinate 9,342, forward strand.
TTTGGCTTGGGACACTAGTTAGTATTTTGAACGAGAATAAGAGGTTTACTTTTTAGGATAATTGTTTCATTTCTATAAATAATAAGTTTATGAGATAATTTTGGAGGAAGTTTGAAGAATTTATATTGATCTGTTTGGGTCTAAAGTTATGTGTAACTAAAATAAATGTGATGTTTGACAGGAATATTTTTTTAATTTCTTTATTTTGGATACTCTCGTCTTGAATTTATTTGTTTTCGATGAAATGTTTGTTTGAGATCAAGTATGTATATTACGTACGGATCAACTGCCATAGATCCAATAACTTTCCTTTTTGTGGTTTTATAAAGTATGGAACATAAATCTTTTTTGTTTTTTGTATTATTTTGCCTTTTTCCGGTTCACTTCACCGTAGTTGACACAATATACATACCTATACTAATTATTTGTGAATTTTTTGCCGTCCTTGAACCGATTATTTTTAGCTGTTCTGACATGAGTATTGTAATGTAAATAAAGGAAATCAAGGTTACCCTGGAGCTGGTGGTCCATTCCCAGGAGGACCGGGGGCCGGTCCGTACCCAGGTGGACCTGGAGCGGGTGGACTGTACCCAGGAGGTCCGGGTGGCCAACCACCCCCGCCTGCTGGGTATTACAATCCTCAACAATTTGGCGGGTATCCGAACATGGGATTCCATCTTCCTCCAGATGCCGCGGAACAAGGTCAGGACTATCCCAAGAATGATGGCTCGGAATACGAAGGGTTTGAGTTTTCTGACGTGACTATTCGTCGAGGATTCATAAGGTTAGTTAATGTAGAATTTTATTTCAACTGGAACTATTTCAAGACCTACAACCTAATTGCCTAGAATAAGTTAAACATAATTACTACAGAATTTAAAAATATCAAGTTGGGAACTTGTTTTACAGGAAAGTGTACAGTATCCTCATGATGCAACTAGTCGTTACCGTTGCATTCATAGCGGCTTTTGTCTTCAATGATAATATGAAACTGTGGACACGCAGTAACCCTGGCTTCTTCTTCGGAGTTCTGATCCTCTCGATTGTGATGCTTTTGGCGATGGCTTGCTGTGAGTCTGTCCGAAGGAAAAGTCCGATGAACTTCATCTGCTTGGGGATATTCACGTGTGCCGAAGGCTTCGTGCTAGGAGCAGCCTCCTCAACATACGAGTAATTGAACTCTTGTTTGCATATCTAGCTAGTATCTCTTTAATCATTCCAAAGCAAAGGGGCAAAATAATACTGGTTGTTTATTTACGTATTCAAGTAAAATACTAAGCGTGATTAGTTGATTAGTGATGATTTTAGTGCGCGCTACACTGACAAAACTACACGCTCTACATGCGTCACTTGCCGATCATGAAAACGTAATTGCTCCCAGAGGAGTCGAAGTAGTAACAGTAGAATTCAAATCAATGGAACTACGAATTACATTTACATAATTAATAAGTATCAATTATATAACATTTATTTCAAACACCTTTTCAAGGGTGATTACAAGTGCCCGTTAAAAAACAAAAACAATGTTTTAATTTACAAATAATAATAATAATAATTATCTATTTGATATAATCATAGTGTATAAATTTCTGCTAAAAATTATTAATGCTGAACTAACAAAGGATGTAATTTGTAATTTAAATATTACAGTCAGAAGAGTGTCCTACTGGCGGCAGGGATAACTGCTTTCATCTGCTTGAGTTTGACAGCATTCAGTTTCCAGACCAAGTTCGACATGACAGGAAATGGCGGATATCTGTTCGTTTTTGCAATTGTGTTAATGCTCTTGGGTTTCCTCTCGATTGTGCTCAATGGAATTTTCCCTTGGATGCACACCTTCTACGCGTGTTTGGGTGCTCTGCTCTTCTCTGCATACTTAGTATATGATACACAGATGATGATGGGTGGCAAGCACAAGTACTCGATTTCACCCGAAGAATATATCTTCGCTGCGTTAAATTTATACCTGGATATAGTCAATATTTTTATTTATATTCTATCTATAATTGGGTCCAGGGGAGATTAAAATCTCAGCCAGGAGGATCGCAAATCTCGTGTCAGCTCCAGTTTACTTGAATTCTTAGCGTTCAGCTCCAACTTGGTTTGTAGCAATACCTATGCAAAACAGTAAAAGAAAAACAACACCAATTTAATAAAAAATAAACTATAAAAAATTACACATAACACGACCATAGAAATAATTTATTATAACTCCAATAACTTCGTTCCGATCGGGTGTTGTCCACAGGACTTGTGAAATTTACTGTGATGTGTGATGCTCCCTACGTAAATCAAGTTTACGCGTTAAGACTAAACTTTGTAATTACATATTTTAGGATAACAAAGCTCACTAGATATCTATCAATAATCAATACCTTTACGTGTGCGTCAAAATCAAATCGGGTCTCTAAAGAATGTATAAAAATTTACATTAAATACAGGTGAATTCCACACCAAAAATTTGTTAATTAATAAAATAGAAAGCATGAGCAGTCAGTAATGCTGCCACCGATCGTTATAAAATTACCTATTAAGACTTTTTACTTGGCGCTGTAATCAGTAAACATTTGGAGGTACTAAATTTCGGTAAATGCTAAACCCCCCGGTTAGCATACTACCTTTGGTGAGAAAGAGAAGTAACATAAATCGGAAGTGCATCAACTAGGTCAAGGTAACAAGATAAACAATTGTTGCCGACTCACGTATAGCAGCAACAATTCATTTCATGCTTTTATACAACTAGACAGTTATTCAAAGAAAAACAAACAAAAAAAACTTGTTACAATAATTTTTTCCAGATCGGTGGTAAATGTTATGGGGAGACTTAGATAGAATGTCGGAGTTTTCAACTACCATAAACATTGGTAATAACTGAAAAGTCAATTTAATAATAATTAATAAGCCTTAAAGTAGGTATGTTGGGTTAGTATCAGCTGGTCGGAGATGGCGTTTATAACCTTTTTTAAAATACTTCGGAGGGACGCCGGACGAGTCTCGTTAACTACAATTTTAAGACTGCCCATGTACCTCAGTTTGCTCTAGTATTATATTCTGTTTTATAGTACTGTATTCCAATCGTATACAACTAGTAATTAGTTCAATCAAATTCAGCTATTACTGTTCTGTTGTTAGTTGTTAAACTATTTTGTGTGTAAAGAAAAATCGTTTATTTTGTTAATTATTAGTAATTGTTATTTAATAAAAGTTAGTATTAGTAGTGACCGATTACCTATTGAATTTGGTTTACTGGAAACTGCTCAGTGCTTTTTTTTAGAGACACCAACCTCAGAGGACGGAGTCAATAATGGAGAGTGAATTCTCACTACTATGAATAAGACGATACGTTGTAGCAGTATGTATGTATGTACATACATTGTTGCTGCGCAATTTTTACATGCAGGAATACCTACTAGGATTTAGAGTATTCAAATGTTGATCTTATTAGAAGTTATGTT
>JAQFZC010006252.1:0-12794 GCA_034695205.1 Dicyrtoma fusca
TATATATATATAGCCATGGGCAGGGCAGATGAGTAACAGTTAACAGTAGTACGGTAATATTGTGTCTTCCATATAGGCACTTTTCTCGTCATTCTATGTACAGATGTGTGTATTTCTTTAAAGATGCAAAATGACGCGTATCCATCAAACCTCAAAAAGTGCATACAGTTCACCCGTTTTATTTACGTACTGATTAAATCAAGCATTTAGCACTGTAAAAATAATTTTTCCCTTTTTAAAAATGGAAAACAGGGTACATAATTGCACTGTTTCAAACCATGCAAAACCTCGATTTACACTTTTTCAAACCATGCAAAACCTAGATTTGCACTTTTTCAAACCATGCAAAACCTAGATTTGCACTTCTAAAATAGGCGAAACTTCGATTTACACTTTTTCAAACCATGCAAAACCTAGATTTGCACTTCTAAAATAGGCGAAACTTCGATTTACACTTTTTCAAACCATGCATAACCTTGATTTACACTTTTTAAAACATGCAAAACTTCGATTTACACTTTTTAAAACGAGCGAAACTTTGATTTCCACTTTTTCAATCCATGCAAAACCTCGATTTGCACTTTTTAAAACAGGCAAAACCTCAATTTACGTTTCCTAAAACTATGCAAAACCCCGATTTGCGCTGTTTCAAACTATGCAAAACCCTGATTTGCGCTTTCTTAAACATGCAAAACCTATGTATATACTCACTTTATTAAAACAAGCGAAGAATCGATTTGCACTTTTTAAAACGTACAAAGCTTTAATTCACTGATTGATTGAGCTTTTTAATACTTGTGCTTATTTACCTGCTTTTTGTGAAAATGGGGAAATTTTTAAGTATTTTTCTGGTTTTATGGCGTCACTTTGCACTGTAATAATGGCAATAATGGCCAAGCGTCATTTTGTATCTTAAGCAGCGATATGAATCTAGGTATCTTCGTATCCATAATACTTAAAATGCGCTGCGACTTTTGTTTTTATTGAAATTCAATTAAAGTGTAATGTTCATTGTACGTGGGACGGAAATACTGAACGTACCTATGTAAGTACCTACATCTGGCTGTCGCTTTGTAGTGTCTCTAATTTCTAATAAATGATCCATGGGCAATAAAATGTATCACATTCTTGATACCTATAATTTAATTACTACTACTACTAATACGAATACACTTGTATCTCTCACATGACATTTCGTCTATTACTTCTACTATGCTAAATTGATAATACACACACACACACAAAATACGTACATGGGGTCCCCTCCGGCTCTTGATTAGTAGTTGACGCATTAAAAATTAAAATAAATGACTTAAATGGGTAACAGAGACAGAGACGTCTTCGCTAGTTACAATAATCTTTCAATATTTATTAACTTTGCACCTGCGATGGGAATTTTGACTGACTTGGCTGGCTGTTTTTGTATTCTTTAACACGGCAGAATAGAGGCTGCCGTGTGAATGGATGCTTAGCACTATTATAATAATAATTATTGTACGTTAGTTTAGTCAGTCGGTCAGTGTGTGGATTGTGTAGTATCTCTGCTCACTAGTCTGCTCAGTTCGTAGTTGACAGGTAAACAACAACAACAACAATGCCGAAGCAGCAGCAGCACGCTTTCAAAACCTCAGGAGCAACTTTTACACACAAATTACTATGTCCATAGCAACAGTACTGCAAAATATAAAATAAAATAAAAAATCCAGCTAAATCTATTTAAAAATTCCTCAAAATGGTTTTATCATCCCCAGCAAAGTTCAGAGTTGAGCCTTCGATTAAGAAATGGTGGATTTTTACATTTATTAGTGTGATTTTACAGTTGTTGGGTCAACAGGGAGGACAGTGTCAAAAGTGAGTTTAATACTAAATTAAAATTGTGTACAAAGGTAGTGGAATTTAAATAATTTAGTATTTAGTGTTCATGTGTCTAATTTTGTGGGACCGTTGTTTTTCTTTCAGTGTATTTGGTACGGTGTCTAAAAATGTGAATGATATAAAATTCTACCTCTACACAAACCCATAGTAAGTTGCCACCAAAATAATCAAAAGGGATCAAAACGTTAAGAATATACGTTTGTGCATATCTTTATTACTTAAACGTTAAACTATTCGAAACCGGGGAACTATGAAAAGAAAGCTTTACAAAAATGTTTAATCTACAAATTAAAATTTTCGAAACTGTCAAAGCTAGTGACCAACATTTTTAAAAACATTAAAAAGTATACATAACTAACACTTTAAAAAAAGTGAAAACAAGAAATTACTATTTTTACAAACATCCAAACTAGTAATTAACACTTTCAAAAAAGATCGAAACAAATAATTAGCCCTTTCAAAAAAGGTGAAAACAACTACATAATTAGCACTTTCAAAAAAGCTCAAAACAACTAATTCGCATTTTCGAAAAAGCTCAAAACAACTAATTAGCACTTTCAAAAAAGGCCAAAACAACTAATTAGCACTTTCAAAAAAGGCCAAAACTAAAAATTAGCATTTTCAAAAGAGGTCAAAACTAGAAATTAGAGTTTTCAAAAAGGTATAAAACTGGGTGTGTGACCGTTTCGAAAAGCTTAAATGATCTTTCACAAAACAATTACAAAGTGTAGCTTAACCTGTTGAACACAATGGAGGGATAGTAACAAGCTTGATTCTCATCGACTTTGATTTCAACAAAATCAAAACAAGAAATTACTATTTTTAAAAACATCCAAAACTAGTAATTAAGACTTTCAAAAAGATCACAACAAGAAATACACATATTTTTAAAACATTCAAAACTAGTAACTAACACTAAAAAAGGGTCAAAATTATAAATTCACATTTTTTAAAACATTAAAGGCTAGTAATTAACACTTTCAAAATGATCACAACAAGAAATAATCCCATATTTAAAACCCTTCAAAACTAGTAACTAACACTCTAAATAACACTCAAAAAAAGGGTCAAAATTAGAAGCATGATTTTCAAAAAGACGTAAAACTAGATATTACCGTTTCGAAAAGGTTAAATAATAATTTTAATTTTCCAATCTGATGGTTTTAAATAGTGATGAAGACGACAGGAATGAAATAGAGTACGGAAATTGCCTGTCACTAGAAACGTCAGGCTACAATTCCACGCTCCCCCTCACCGTCCTCATGCACGGTGCTTTAAGCAATTCCTTAACATTCACTGACGTCCGGCAAATTAAAGATGGCAAGTAATTTATATAACAAAATTAAATATAAAATAATTAGGTAGTAATTAAACATGATCAAAAATAAAATTTCTTAACCTATTCGGAACTGGGGAACCCTGGAAAGAATTCTTATTACAAAAGTGTTTAATTCCATAAATGTACTCTTTCAAAACAGTGAAAACTAGTAAATGACACTTTTTCAAAACCTTCAAAACTAGTAAATGACACTTTTTAAAAACAGCCAAAACTAGTAAATGACACTTTTTAAAAACGGTCAAAACTAGTAAATGACACTTTTTAAAAACGGTCAAAACTAGTAAATGGCACTTTTTCAAAAAAATCTAAACTAGTAAATAGCACTTTTTCAAAACCGTCAAAACTAGTAAATGACACTTTTTAAAAACAGTCAAAACTAGTAAATGACACTTTTCAAAAACAGTCAAAACTAGTAAATGGCACTTTTTAAAAACGGTCAAAACTAGTAAATGACACTTTAAAAGGTCAAAAAACTGGAAATTACCGTTTTCAAAATGGTGGAACCTAGAAATCACGATTTTCATAAACATGCAAAACTAAATATGTTACCGTTTTGAAAAGGTTAATATTTGTGTAATAAAATTGTAGCTTATGTTCGAACACGCTACCCCACGAACGTACTAATGGTTGACTTTGGCCCTTTAACCGAGTCGGGCCTCCCATTCCTGGCTTCGCCCTTGTCCGTCCTAACGGCGGCCTTGAGTGCCCTCAACATGCAAAGGATAGCGGATCACGTGTCCAACTTTATTATATTCCTCATGCAAAGTCAAGTTCTGTCCGGTCCGGAAAATGTCCATTTAATTGGATTCAGCATCTCGGGGGCGATCGTGGGCTTCATTGGTAAAATCATTCAAAGGAAAACACTGAAGAAGATTAAGCGGATTAGCGGTTTGGATCCGTTTCCGTATCTTGCTTTGCTGGATAAAACGGACGGGGAATTCGTAGACATTACATTGACTAGCTTTGGCTTCGTCCCGCCCTTTATCCCGCCCATCGTTCACGCCCAGTTCTACGTGAATCGGGGCGGAAGGCACCAGCCGAATTGCCCCAACATCTGGCCCGTCGTGGGTATGAACCCACCTTTTATTAAAGATAAATATCCCCAATTACCGTATTGTTTCGATTAAATGCCGGGTCACCAATAAACGCCGGGTCAAAGAGGTAAAATTTGGAATAAACGCCTGGGCATAACATAACAACGCCGATCATGAATAAGCGCCGGGTTACAATTAATCGCCGGGTCACCGACCTCAGAAACTTAATAAACGCCCCGGCGTTTAATCGAAACAATACGGTAATTGTATTTCAAATTTAATTACAATTTGTTGGTTGTTTTTGTTTTTTCAGAAACGTACTGCAGTCATGCTACCTCAGTATTTTATTTTGCAAAGTCTATCCGAACCAAGCCAGTGGCGTGTAGATGCACTCACAAAAGGGAGCCTGACTCGAACTGCTACGATAAAACCATTTATGGTCAACATTTATCACCAAAGTACGAAATTCATTGATATGTATTACTGTTTTAACCTTTTTGAGACGGTGCTATAAATAGTTTTACATCTTTTTGAAAGTGCTTATTTCTTGTTTTAACCTTTTTGAAAGTGTTAGTTTTTTGTTTTGATCTTTTTGAAAGTGTTATTTTTGTGTTTTGATCTTTTTGAAAGTGTTAGTTTTTTGTTTTGATCTTTTTGAAAGTGTTAATTGCTTGTTTTACATCTTTTTGAAAAGGGTGATTTATTGTTTTGACCTTTTTGAAAGTGCTAATTTCTTGTTTAATATCTTTTTGAAAACTTTAATTTATTGTTTGATTTATTTGAAATTGTTAATTTCTTGTTCTGACCTTTTTGAAAGTTTTAATTTCTTGTTTTACATCTTTTTGGAAACGTTATTTTATTGTTTGATTTATTTGAAATTGTTAATTTCTTGTTCTGACCTTTTTGAAAGTGTTAATTTCTTGTTTTACATCTTTTTGGAAACGTTATTTTATTGTTTGATTTATTTGAAATTGTTAATTTCTTGTTTTTACCTTTATGAAAGTGTTAATTTCTTGTTGTTTGACCTTTTTGAAAGTCTTACTTACTGGTTATGAATGCTTCTGAAAATGTTTTTATTAGTGTTGACCGTTTTGAAGAAATTAATTTCTAGAAAAAGCACTTTTATAAAGCATTCTTTCCATGGTTTCCCAGTTGCAAATAGGTTGAATCATATTTTTACGATCACTAGGATTACTAGTTAATTAATTAAAAATGTGTATGTAACTGGCTATAGTGTTTTTTGTGTGATTTGTATAGAAGCCGTGGGAACTACTGTTTGAAGATGGACTAATTGTGCATGTTACCGTACACCCCATAATGCATTTACTATGTACCTAAGCTAATGCCAGAGTTTTGACTGACCTTTTATAGTATATATAAGTATATCCCACATCATCGGAATGCTAGTATCTACAGATTCGATTTTATAACAAGATTAAATACTTACCCTTCTGTAGCCCTGTTTCCCTCTTTTGTTGTTTGTGAGTGCGCATGGATTGTATAGTCACGTGTATTTAATTTGTATGATTGAATAAAATGAGTGGAAATTTTTAAAATGTGCGTCATTTTATTTCATACTTTGCTTGCAGCAGTGGTGCCCTAGTATAGTCTGACTTGACTAGACTTTTGGCCTTTTTGGGCCGCTTGACTTGACTAGACTAGACTACCGGACTCTTTCAAAACCTGTGACTTGACTTCCCTAGACTAGCAAAAGGTCCAGAAAACAAATCACTAGACTAGACTAGCAAGGGTTTCAAACCATGTTAAGGGAAAGCTGACTAGTTGACTAGACTAGACTTGACTAGGGTGGATTTTGTGATGACTAGACTAGGCAGCTCTCGAAAAAAGTGTGACTTGACTAGGCTAGACTAGATTCGGCTAGCGAAAATGTTGGGCAGCACTGCTTTGCACTACAATTACTGGTCTGTAGCCTAGACTAGTGGACTGAGTCCACTGGACTCTGTTGCGTAAATAGGCTAGACTAGCGGGAACTCAAAAAACAATAATTACTAGACTAGACCAGTCTATGGTTATTCGCCTCCTTAAAACACACTTTTTCCCAACATGTTTCCATGCTGTCGTTTCTGTTTAAATAGAATTTATTTCCAACAAATTCAACATTCGATGAGCAAATCAAGAGTAAATTCATCCCTTGGTACAAACACATTTGAAGATTTATTTTTATAATAATAATAGAGAGAGAAAGACGAACTTTATTCAAACAAACAAAGTTGACACTGTCCTCCATTGAGGATAGCCCTACGGACTCAGTATACGTTGACAAAAATTTGCTGGTTATAAACTTGTAAACATTGCAAAAGGTACAGAAATGATTAAAGGATGATTTATACACCATTATAATTATGTGTTAGGGACACTACTAGAAAACAGATGATGGACGCATATCTGCACTGATTTTTTGAGCACAGTAGTGACGATGTCTTCAATCAACATTGACGGTATGCATTGCTCTTTTAAGAATTTTACGAAGAACTTGGAAATTGTTCCTCGTGCTCCGACATATAACCCTATCACTTCGATGTCGACCAGATCAAGTTTTTGTTTAAAATAGGGGATACAGGGGTCGTAAATTACTTTCTTTTCCAAATTCACGGCATTTGCTTGATTAGCGTCTTGCTCCATCCTAAAAGTTGGATCCAGAATCAGTCCTTTCTTCGACGAAGGGTTGTAGGAGATAATATCCACACGTCTCGAGGCAAATGTATTTGTGGCAGCTTCACTTTCGCCAATATAGTGCTCTTCTAGACTCCCACTATAATATAGTTTTGTACTTAATTGTAACATATCGTTTTTAAAAACGGGGTTGTTATTGTTTTGATTTTGAAAGGTACATCTGTAAGTAATGAATTCGTCACTTAAAAAAAATTTATTTTGTTTAAAAAAAATACATTTTGAAATATCTTCAATTCAAAAAGCGTTTTCAAGGAAATTTTGGTTTTACAAAACGTTACCAGTGTATCGTTTTGAAAACAGGTTTAAAAAAAGAAAAAGAAAATCTTGGTAATCAAGCTCATATGTTTTATTTCTGTAAATTCTTTTGGATATCTCACCCTGCTACCTAAAAATTAAATCGGTCAGCCATAGCAAATAGCTGATGGTTTAATAATTTTCATGTTACAATCGTAAGTGTAACAAGATGATTTGTTGCTAGTGGTGGCAACCAGCTTGCTTCCATGTAGCTTATTATACATACAGTCGGTGCTTGCTTTCTGTTCTTTTGCAGTTTTCATAAGAATGTGACGGATTTTATTTTCCGTTGTTGTCTGCCATTTTTCGATATATGTCATCTTAGTGCTAGTGTGGTTTTTTAAGTTTCGCTTGAGATGTCACAATAGTTTTAAATCACTATTAGATAGAATTTGAACCATAACTGGCCGGGGTCTGCTCTCTTGTTAAGCACCAAGACGTTTTACTTCTTACAATTCAAAATTGTTTAATATTAATAATGATTTTTAATATTATTTGACATTTTTTCCGAATAAGCTCAGGGGTTTCTTGAGGGTGTTTTTTAGGTCCATAGATTACACTATTGGATGGCATGGACGGCTTTTTCATTATATCGGGTGGTATGTGTATTTTTCAATCTTGTCTATTCGGCGTAGAATGTGCGTTATTGTACTAACAATAAGTTGCGTTTGGCTGGCTGGTTTAAATTTTTTTTCTTGTAAACCGATTTTGGTTTCGTACGTGTAGAGCCTGGGTTAAGAATTGCAGCGGCATCCTCTTTTAATGCTTCGAGTTGTTTTTCCATGCCAGTCATGTGAATAACGAGTATAGCGAGCACGTCATTGGTATTTTTACTGTCAGAAATGTGTTGTGTGCTAACGTTTTTAATAGAGTACTTTAAAGGTTGTAAGGCAATAATGTACCCTTCACTTAATGTAGAAATGGACTGTTGAGTAGATTTTGCCATGTTGCAGTAATTGTATTGCGTAAAAGCAGGGTATAATTGAGTGTGGTACAAACTTGTGACTAATCATTGACTAATTATTGCTATTTATTGAGCTATCACTTTTGTTACTAATGCAAGATGTGCAGAAATTAAATTGATAAGTAGTCCTTATAGTGAAATAACTTTGTGGGTTGTCGCGTAGTCGATATAAATTTTAGTACTTTTAAAATATTTTGAATATTTTAAAAACTAATGTACGATTTTTAAACATATGTAATGTTTATTAAACTTTGACGTCTGCCAGTATGATTTTTAACGGCGTAGTGTGAAAATTACGCTTGGAGGGCATATTACTGCAGCGCGTTATAATTGTACGTCTTGCTTCCTTGGTTGCTAAAGTCGAACTCCCATTACTGATATTTTGAGCGACGATTTTTGACAGTCCTTTAAGTTTTTCCATTCTATCTTCTTTAAACATTGTTCAAATTATATTTTCTATCGCTAGTTTTGTTCAGCACAAAATTCTCTACAAAGTAGTACAAATAGTAAAAGCAATAAAACATTAGTACGCGTTGGTTACCGATATTATTCAGTTTGCGTTGGTAGTGATTGTTGTCCGAAGAATTGTGATCGCTAGTGTACCAAGTAAAGAGGTGCCGGATAATTTGAATTTATAAAAGTTGACTATGTAACTGTGATTATGTAAATATGTTGGCTAGTCATTTAAAAATAAAAACATTTGGCCTTGCCTTTGAAAAACTTTTATTAGTTATTTACGTAGACGAAATAAAAATAAAAGTACATATTATTATTGTTACTACTACAACTACTAGCAGTACAATAGATATAACAAAATTACACGCTTTCACAATTTTAAATTCTTGGAAACCTCATTGCCAAGCTGTCTTCAACCCCAATCTTGGCCTTCTGCTCCGGCGTCAAAACGACTGAATTATGAATGAAAATAGAATCCCCACTTAAAAACGATCTGCGGACCACAGTTCGGTAGAAAATGTAGCCGTGGCTCTCCATGAACTTCCGAAGGCCCACTTTGCCTTCCTTGAGAACGACGTGCTCTATCGTGATTACCTGTAAAATATAGGGATTGTAATTTCTTAAAGCAGATTTGTTTTAACCTATTCGGAACTGGGAAACGGTGGAACGAATCCTTAACATTAACTGTGTATTTTACAAACTAGCTATTGGAAAATAGTGAAAACTATAGTAGGCAGCATTTTCTACAAAATCCAAACCAGTATTTTAATATTTTCAAAAAGTTCGAAAGTAGAAGTTGCCAAATTCAAAAACATTCAAAGCCTGTAACAAACACTTCCAAAAAGGTCGAACAAGAAACTAGTTTTAAAAAATGTCAAAACTAGGAATTCTCATTTACAAAGAGATTTATTTTTTTTAAATAGTACAACTGAATTGGTTAGGTACATACTTAAAATCTGAAAAGAACCTATGCATTTAACGTAAAATTTAACATATTCGGCTCTGGTAAACAATAAAAACAATGTTTTAGAAAAAGTTTTTATAGTACAAATTAACATTTCCAAAAGGTCAAAAAACTTGTAAATTGAAATTTTCAAAAGGGTCAAAAGCCAGTACATTAGCATTTTCAAAAAGGTCAAAAAATTAATAAATTAACATTTTCAAAAAAGTCAAAAAGCCAATAAATTACCATTTTCAAAAAGGTCAAAAACCAGTAAATTAACATTTTCAAAAAGGTCAAAAGACTGGTAAATTAACATTTGCAAAAAGGTTAAAAGACTAGTAAATTAACATTTTCAAAAAGGTCAAAAACCAGTAAATTAACATTTTCAAAAAGGTCAAAAACCAGTAAATTAACATTTTCAAAAAGGTCAAGAAACTAGTAAATTACCATTTTCAAAAAGGTCAAAAACCAGTAAATTAACATTTTCAAAAAGGTCAAAAGACTGGTAAATTAACATTTTCAAAAAGGTCAAGAAACTAGATATTGCGTTTTGAAAAGGTTAAGACTTACCTTGAAAATGACCTTGTCGAACGGAACCGTTTTCAAAATGTCGATCTCACTGCCCTCTACATCCAAACTGAAAAAGTCGACCGTAGTTCTATCAAGGGCCAGTAGTACCGTGTACAGTGGAATACACTGAACATCAACGGCCTTGTTCGCGGAGTACCTTTTGCTCTTTATTAGGCCACTGCCAAGGCCTCCATACTTCTTGTCTAAGTAAAATGGAAGCTGTAAAGAAATTATTAAAAAGAATAAAAATGATTTGGTCATTCTAGGTTTCTTAGAAATGCAATTTTTAAATTGCAGAATTGCTCACAATATTCGGATACGGAAAATTTGACAGGCAAAAGTGTCCGGTCCACGCATTACGGTGTTTCCCCGCCAATTTCAAAAATATATTTGGATCCGCTTCAATCAGTAAACCTTTCCAGCCCAATGTTCTTTCCAGCCAAATTGTATTCGAGTGCCACTCCCCATCATTGGCCCCACAATCGAGAAAGAATCCATCTGCTCCCTTTAACGAAAATCAGTCCTTTTATCAATCGTATTGGCAGCAGTTTAGAAGTTAACCTTTCGAAACGTAATACATATACTTCATTTTGAATGTTTGTTTGAAAATGGTGATTTATAGTGTTTTGACCCTTTTGAAAGCGTTAATTTCTAGTTTTGACTGTTTTGAAAAAGTGTCATTTACTAGTTTTGACTGTTTTGAAAAAGTGTTATTTACTAGTTTTGGCCGTTTTGAAAAAAGTGATATTTACTAGTTTTGACTGTTTTGAAAAAGTGTTATTTAGTAGTTTTGACCTGTTTGAATTAAAGTGTTATTTGCTATTTTTGGCCGTTTTGAAAAAGTGTTATTTAGTAGTTTTGGCCGTTTTGAAAAAGTGTTATTTACTAGTATTGACTCTTTTGAAAAAGTGTTATTTACTAGTTTTGACTCTTTTGAAAAATTGTTATGTACTAGTTTTGCCCGTTTTGAAAAAGTGTTATTTTCTAGTTTTGACAGTTTTGAAAAAGTGGTATTTACTAATTTTGACATTTTTGGAAAAGGTTTATAAAATTCAACACTTTTGTAAAGAATTCTTTCCATGATTCCCCAGTTTCGAATAGGGTAAAGAAGGAAAAATCATACCTCAAAAACGAATAAAGTACTTACAAACCCCTTTAGAATATCTGCTACAGCTTGAACCTGTCCGGCAGAAGGATTAGCACCTGGCTTTACAAAATCTGTCTTGTCAAAATTATACGGACTTGTCGAGGGTGGAATTAAAATCTGCCTAAAGAATAAAATTACGAAAACAAAACATAGCAGAATTAGCGAGTTATCCATTTTTGATCATATTATACTTACAATTATTGTTTGATTTATTTTGTGCTATTTTAATTCCCTGTACCTCACAACCTGAATCAATTTAGGGTCGTCCATTGGAATTGTCCGATTATTTAAAATATCCCCATACTCCTTCGCAGGAACAATCATCTGTCTACAGATTCTTTGGGCATTCTCACTTTCCTTTTTAAAAAATTCATAGCCCAGCCATAGCCTATAGTTGATGGTAATTACAATAATTGCAATGACCAGAGTGGGCCCCCATTTCTTTCTTTGAGCCTTGTACATCATGTGCACTGACGATGTGGATTTCGGACGATTTTTTGAACCCGTTGAGGGATAATATATTATAATGAATTCAATTATTTAATTACATTAGCAATTTTGTTCAAAATTTATTCAAAATTGCATTAAGCGTGTAACTTATTTGGTGTATTTGTGTTGTAAAAGCCATGAATAAAAATGAAGCTCCATTGAATGGCAAACTTATCAGTGCAACGCGCGTAGTGATCTGAACAATTTGCCCAGATTGTTTGTTCTGGAAACCACAAAGTTGGTTCACAGTACAGTTTGTTCACAACTGCAGGGCAACTCGTTTCCCGTTCAAATGTATCTGCTAGTCTAGTCTAGTCTAGTCTAGTCAAACTAAATTGCCGACATTAGTAGTCTAGTCTACTCAATACAAGTTCTACCCCTGTCAAGTCTAGCCTTTTCAAAACGGCAATATCTAGTTTGACACTTTTTGAAAATGTTAATTAATAGTTTTGACACGTTTGAAAATGATTACTTCTAGTTTTGGCTTTTTGAAAATGTTAATTACTAGTTTTTTGACCTTTTTGAAAATGTTAATTTACTAGTTTTTTAACCTTTCTGAAAATGTTAATTTAATAGTTTCTTGACCTTTTTGAAAAGTTAATTTGTACAATCCACACTTTTTCTAAAACATTGTCTTTATGGTTTGCCAGTTCCGAATAGGCTAGTCTAGTCAACCAGTTTCGTATCCCTAAATATTGGAAAAATCGTCGCTAGTCTAGTCATTTTGCTCCAAGGCTCTTACTAGTCTAGTCCTAGTCTATTCACGATTTTTTCGATCCATGATCCATGGCTAGTATATTTTAGTTTGGTGAAACGTGCCAAAAAGCTGAAAAGTGTAGGCTAGTTGCTAGTCCGCTAGTCTAGTCCGACTAGACTCGGCCAGCTTCTGTTACTGTTTGATTAAACACTATTAGAAGAATTAAATACCGAGTTTGGTCACTATTAAAGCCCGCCAGCAATACTGGGCTCATTAATATTCAGGTTTTTTA
>JAQFZC010006253.1:0-12794 GCA_034695205.1 Dicyrtoma fusca
ACTCTCGTTCAAAGTTAAACCGGCGGCGGTTGTAGATCGACGTTTTAACGCGTTCTACATACGTCCCACCACTCATTGTTTGTCAATTGTTGTTGTGGAAACAATAAAGCAACCCACAGTTTTAATTATAGTAATCTAAAATTATTCATACGAATTTTAAAACCTTTACTTTTGAACTTAGACTCCAGTCTTACTTTTTCAAACAAACAACCGAACCAGGCAAAAACATAAATTATCCACTCAATCCGCTGTCAGAGCTTTGCACTTGCCTAAACATTTGGATGGACCTTGACCTTAACCTTAGACTAGTCAGTAGTCATTTAACTCATTTACTGTCCTCAATTTTGTAATAACAATAACACTCTGTAAAATTCAAAATAAATACGGAAGTGAAAGTGCCGTTTATTTAAGGGCTGTAAAATATTCAATAAATAAACCAAGTAGCGGTATTTGCCTTGTTTAAAATAAACGTGAAATATGGAGTACGTAGGTATTTTGACAACAATTGATAATGACGAAAGTATTGGAGAAACATGGATCGAAGCTCTTATCAGCCAGTATCACTTTCCAAAGTCTGCACGCTTCTTTGAAGATGCAGTTTATGTGAGTGACTGAATAGTAATTAAATTATTTATATCCATATAAAATTCAATTACTATAATGATCATTGTTCAACACCTTGAATTGTTTCTACCAATGCAATGTTTGGATATACATATTGCTATTGCTATAAAATATCAATAATCTATTTTTGTCTATCAGCTAGACAAGCGGATGGAAGCTTATTGGAAATCAAAATCACAGAATGCGTAGGGAAAAATTGTCTTTCGTTGCATTTTAGCACAAGACGAAGATGCAATAATGCTCTTACTGTGCACAATTATTGAAACCTAGCCCTCCTGTAGCTTTTACGGAATAAAACAAATTTCGCTCCCAAGTCCGTTTGGAGTTGTTTTGTTAATTTGGCTAATTGCGGAAAAACAACTAAAGATATAAATGCGGCTAGGCTTCTATAACTGTGCACAATATCAGCAACGAAACGAAAGACTCGTCATTGTTATCCCTATTGTGTGAAACAATAACAAAGTAGTTGTAATGAGCCCACATGCAACTGTAATCTTCCCATCCTCAACAATGGGACTGACGTCTGGTGGTGGACTAAACATTTTCCCATTGACGAGACGAAAGTGGTGATTTTGAGCGACCGAGTGACGAGAAGTCCCAATGAAATTGTGGCGGCTGATGAGATAGAAAATTCTCACGGACCAATTTCCCTAGAACAAGTAGAACTAGCTTGGCTAAAGCAAGATATATATATAGACACTAATTTACATTATAATCATTAATTACATGTTTGTTTACTTGCATGTAAGTACGTGGAACCAAATAAGGAAACTTGACGTACCTGTACAAGTATAGTGTATTAACATTGATTTAGCAGTGAATTTAACTATCCTGAATATCATAATGGAAGAGTTGAGCATTTAAGTGTGTACATTATGTAAAGGATTCTGACTGGAAATTGATACTGAATGGTGGCGCAGGTGTAATTCTTTTCAAAAACTACGTGGATCCGAATTGTGAAGATAAAAAGGAGCACACGGCCTGGAAAAGCATAACGGAGAATCTCTTGGAATTCATGACAAATAATTTCTCCCATGTACTTTTTATTCTGGATGGACCATGTAACACGGCCAAGCCTTCCTATCCATTCTTGCAAAATGTAAGTAGGAGTAAATATACGGCTTGAGCTCTTATAATAATATTATATAATTTCTAGCTTCTCTCATAATAAACTAGTTTTTGGACAAAATGGAACCAACTGCACACACAAATATTATGCCTTTCCGTTGGATCGAGACAATTTAACTTTGTGAAATACGTGAACGAAAATTTGATTTTTTTGATAAGGAATCTTAAAAGTTTGTTGATTAATTTGTTGCCTGTGCTTCAGTAATTTGTCAAATTATGTATGTTGTTTCTTGTGGGTTTACATCTATATTGGTATTAGGATATATTTCGAGTCTTGAGATCAGGAGCGACAGAAGATAAGAAACCGGAAAATATTCGTAATGGATTCTGCTTGGACCAGCTTACATTGAACATGTGCAATGACATTCTTGTGTCACGATTTGGTCGTCAACCCATTATTTGGAATCCAAAGGATTGCTGTCTTTAAAATCCCTTCGTATTCATAAAAGTCTATTCTATGATTCAAGGTTGCGTCTTCTATGCTGGAGTCGTGGAGTCCCTGTATCTGTTCCTGTTCAGTAGCACAAAAATAATACTCATGTTATTTTATAAGTTATCATTGTAAAAGCACTGAGCGTGTTCAGTCTAATGCATTGTACGAATAAAATTAATTTAGATAGCAAAAACGAGTGCAAAATTTATTTCGTTGTTGTAAATATTATTTATTTTGAAATAATAATAATAATTTTATTAAAATCACAATAATATATTGGATTAAAAAATTATTGTTTTGACCTTCTTTAGTTTTGTAAAACAAGCACGAGGACGAAATTGCAGGAACAATAAACCAGAAAACCACATTGCAGCCGCCGCGCCGGGAGAACGACAAAATACTGTTACTGTTTTGTTGAAAAATGGTTATACTAATTTTATTTACCTCTATATTTTCTAGAATGATGACTACTAAACTTATTAATCTTGAAGCTATCAAATCTGTGATTAATTTATTTTGGTTTTTCGATAGTCTATATTAATTTATTGATAGACACTAAAAACCTAACGTACTTTCTTTCATTAATAATTTATTATTTTGTTTAATCGTTCGTACAAATAACAGCATAAAAATTCAGTGGTAAAATTGTACAAAACAAAATAAAAGTAACAAAACTAAAAAATTAAAAATGCCATCAGACTGACTACAAAAACGTTATTATTGAATAAAATGTTTTAGAATGACACGAGACACGGGGCTGCGTTTATGGTAGAGTGCATGGTAATAAAATCCCGCCCGAACAGCCCGCGGTGTAGGCGTGTAGGGGCTACACAGCAATAAATTATCCGTTTGATGGATTTTGAACAAATTACTTTGATTACTAAATAAACAAAAACATCTAAATCTTCGAGACAAAACACATTAATCCTGCAAATAAAAATAAAAAACGATTTACTGTGTACAGATTATAGCGTCCAAACCAAACCCTATAATAGGTTAACTAAAAAGTAAAAACATGTGAAAAAAATATCCATAATCCATACTCATGCATTCATTTTGTTTTACAAAATGAAATGTAATAATTAATAAACTTATTAAAATAGAACTAGGTACCACAACATAATATTCCAGTACCAAACTGTTTCTGTATTTCAGATCTACTTTTTTACTGACCGTTTTCTTTTCAACCTTGGTTTTTGACAGTACCGCAGCAAAAAGGAAGCCAGCCGGAATATGGAGGAAGTCAGATTAGTTAGCTTAAGTTTGAGCTATAAATATCAATAATATTTTGAGTTAAATGCTTCTAGATTCAGAACCAAGACAGTGATGACGCACGCTGCAAACTATCCAGTCCATCCCAACAGATCTCCTGATCATCTTCAGGATCCACATTATAATCTAGAGCGTCGAATCTTATCCAAAGAGGATTAGAAAAAGCAAGCATGTGTAAAAATGGAGCCCATGATAGTTTGGTCAAAAGTTTCAGTGATAATTGTAGGCAACTACAGTTTTTTAATAAAATACGATCTCATGTAAATCCTAGCTGATTAACCTTATTATTGTTTTGGAATTTAAAGGAGTCGAAGGTAAATTTAAGTCCACAATTATTTTATTTTGTTATTCTCGATAAAAGTTGACCAGTGTGATTCAGTTGCTCGTCTTCACTTTCGCGTGTATCATTTACCCAAGATTATATCCGGATCGACATACGGGTTAGACAATAACTAGAAATGTTAAACTACAATATTTAATCTTAATATAGTATTTTCCTAGCACAATTTGAATATTTGAATTAATTTGAAATCCCTGTTTGTTGTAAAACATCACATCGTCCAGGGCCAGCGGTAGAACGCTCCGGTTGCTATCTAATCATTGGGGCTACTTTAATGGAAGTTGTGAACTGGTTCTTACTGCTGGCTGCTCTATGCAAAGTACGTAATTACAAATAATATTAGTACATACACTCAGGTTTTAAATATAATTTAACTTTCCTGAACATTAACTTCTTAGTATAATATTCTATAAAATTGTTAACCACTTCTTTAAGGCGAACCCTACACTTCTGCTTATCTGGATATTCACAGAATTCGTAATCTCGGTCACGGTAATTACCGGCTTCATTATGTACCTTGCCTTTGATGGAGAGGCGATATCGTTCTTCTTCCTCATTTTAATTCTCATTGCTGAATTAGGTGGTCTTTACCACATTCGGGTCTATTGGCTGGAGAGGAAAAGCTTGCTTCA
This sequence comes from Dicyrtoma fusca, assembly GCA_034695205.1. Classification (NCBI taxonomy): domain Eukaryota; kingdom Metazoa; phylum Arthropoda; class Collembola; order Symphypleona; family Dicyrtomidae; genus Dicyrtoma; species Dicyrtoma fusca. The sequence goes on from JAQFZC010006253.1 coordinate 4,430, forward strand.
GGCTGAAGCACTTGACAAACGGATTGATGAGGAAGAACGTGCTAACAACAGAGATGATGATCAAACGGTTAATCGAAGATATCCAGCGGTTAAAGAAAGTGATTTAGATTTGAAGTTGTTGACTGAGAAGAAGGAGGAATCGATAACAACCGAAGGAAATTAAAAACAATCCCATTTCCGGTTTCCGTCCCGAATGACAAGAAGTATTATTCCAGTTTCCAGTTGTTGTTAATTTGATCTTCCTTGCATCGGTGCTTTAGCAGATTCAGTGATGTTCTTTATTCTATACAAAAATAAAAATAAGCGTTATTACTGAAAAAAATACGAGGCAGAGACCTAGATTTTCCTTCGTCGTAGTACTTTGTCACCTGCATAAAAGCAATGTATTAGGTACATATTATTACAAAGTTCTGAAAAACTAATACAATTATTTAATAGACATTTATCATATATTTATGCAAAGTTGCAAAGACACATTCTACAAATGACAAAGTAAAACATGTTAGTACATTACTAAGGATGTATTTTACTCAATAACTATTGTGCATTTTAAAGGTCTTATTAAATGCTAACATCGGAAATGTATCCCTCCAATCAAATAATCACAATCGCAGTGGGTAGCTGTCTCTGATGCGTAGCTTAAGCTCAAATAATTATTACCAAGAAATATCAATTATCACAACTTTAAATAAGTTGAACTTGCAGACCGCTACAGTTGACCAGTCGAGTCCACAAACACCAACTTCCGTTGTCAGTTTCCTGCTACTACTGAATTATCTCTTTTTCATGCGTCATGTTTCATCTTTCATCATTAAATTAAAATAAATTTAATATTATACTTTTAATAGATACTCACTACTCAGTAAACAAAAACGCAAAAGCCACAGCACATAAGAACCCGTCACCCGTCACACAAAATAAGAAAACAAATTAACAGTTGACAGTTAACCAGTTTCAGTTTCCAGTTAGCCAGTAGTGCCTGTCGGAATTCTAAAATTTGACAGAGCTACAAAAACAAAAAAACAAAACAAAAATATATAATTATGAACAAAACTTGATTACCATATTTTTTTAAATTATAATAATTTGTTGCTGAAGCCGCTTAGGAACTAACGTACAACGTACCCACCTACATTAATCCAAGAATTCACTCAATTCGTATTCGTACCAATCACTAATTACTACCTAATTAGTCTTAAAAAGTATGTTTCAGAATTACAAAAACTAAAATCTTAAAATACAGTCAACAGTTTTACAAACCAAAACAGTCAGCAGTCAGCAGTCAGCAGGCACCGCACAATCAACACCTCCAAACCAAAAACGTATAAAAACAGAACGGGCAAGTTAAACAAAACTACAAAATTGGGAAATCGGGAAGTAAAGTTAAGGATAGTACAAAAGAGTGCAAAACAGCAGAACCGCAATTAGTAGAAGCTAATTTCTTAAAAATGGCCCAACAAATCACTTCTGAACTCGAGGCGTTAAAGTCGATCACAAGATTGCCAGCTTCAGCATCTTCTGGTGAGTTCGAAGTTTGGAGAAAAACGTTTCTAACCAAGTTGTATGACTGCACGAAAGATGCTGTGGAAGTAGCTCACAGAAATTACCTGGAAAGTCGACTAGCAACTGGAATGAAGCGAGAGGTTCTTTTTTATTGAGTTCTTTAATTATTTTAATTTAATCATTCATGATTAACATTGCGGAATCAAAATTGTAATGATTAATCATTATTATATATTTAAATAAAATAGATGCAAGAAATTCGGGAGAAATATTTGAGTTTACTGTACAACCCTGAAAATCCCAACTCAGAATCGGATCTGCTGTCAGACTTTGAAACTTTGGAGAAGGAAACTGATCTGGCCATGAATAAATTAAAAGTAATTAATAATTATATTCCAAAATAATTGACGTAGGTGAATACATACAGCAATATAGAATACAATAATTTATTGTTTTGACGTTATTAACAGGAAAGAAACGATGCATACAAGGCAATATCATCATCTACTAATCAATTGGCATTTAAAGTTGAGTCCATGACTTTAAAAGAACTCGAAGCAATTCAACTACCAAATTATTCCTCGTAAGTACATACCGACCATCAACTATTCATTTAAATTAAATAAAGTACCTATGTATAAAACAATACAGTATAATATTTAATAAATATTTTAGTCGGTTAATTTTTTCAATTATTTCAGCTTTCTTTATGACTCTGAAATCGTTTCCTTCGGTCCGTTGAGTGAGCGCTGGGAGAAATTAAAAAAGAGTTTAGATGAACAAATCGTGGGCTGCCTCCAACGACCAATCCTGGGCAGATCATGGTAAAATAAATAAATTAGTACTACATTAGTTATAATCAACTAATTAAACCAAAATTACTAAACTAAAAAGTGTGCACGTGATCTCTATATATGTATATGTAATCTGTTCTTAACTTCTTTATTATTTATGCCTGTTCAGTAGTGGAAATTCTCACTCTAGTAGTTTGAATGCGAGTATTTCCGAATTCGACTCGATGGATGATAATCATGGAAATGATACTACATCAGCTGACGGGGATTCTGTTGCCAAGCAACCGGGGTCAACAGCAAGTGGCACAGGGATCGCAGTTGAGACCTCTTGTAATAATAGTTCTCAGGAAAATCAAGAAGACCAAGAAGGTTCGAATCCAGACAAGGAAGTATTTGTTGTGGGATGCGAAGTAAAGAAGCTGAAGCCGAAAGTGGCTTTGCGGACTAAAAACAACCGAAGTTTCAAAAGACAAATCTCCATCACGCTCCAACAACTCCTCAGTTCTGCAACACAAACTCCGACTCCGGACAACCTCCCCTCTGTAGTTCAAACGGCGGGGCAATGAAAGCCTATGGCGATTCAACTAAATTAATATTAATGATATTATAATTATTCATTTTTTTCATTAAACCGTCAGTCTATATTAAAAGGACTATTAAAGTTTTCAATTTTACGCAATACTCTTCTACTCCTGTAATTAATGCAACCCACACAAAAATAAACGACATGGAATTGTAAACTCGGTGCTGTGTATGTATGTATGAATGCTTATTGGCATATCGTCGCAGTTTTTATTTTTAGCCGAATGGCTCCATTAATATTGCAGCAACTACTAAACTGAATATTGACTTTTGGTCTAGTCAATAAAGGTATTTTAGGCATTCTGCATATTTTATAAGAATTTCGAAACAAATGCCAATGAACTCGTACTTTGGAGCTTTCAACGGTTCTATAGAAGCTAAAAGCTGGAAACATTGCTGGGTTATTACAAGTCTTACAGTTTCTTTTGAGTTTATTACATTTTACATAGAGCAGAACGTCTTGAGCTGATATTGTGATGATGTAAATTCGTTCATCGTTTGCTTGTTAACATGTCTTACATTTTTTGAACAATAGTAATGTTTGATACATTTTTACTGTGCGAATTTCAGTTTACGCTACATACATTTTACTACTTAGCTTTTTTTGAAATGAAGCTTTTTTGTTTTTTTGAGTGCTTAATTACTGTAATTCAGCCTAGTTTGAAAGCTCAAAATATAGTATTTTGCATCTTTTGAAAGCGTGTTATTATAACGATGCGCCTTTAAAACCTATTCGGAACTGGCGGGAACTATGGTAAGAATGCTTTACAAAAGTGTTTAATTCTATAAATTAACTTTTCCAAAAGGGTCAAACCTAGTAAATAACACTTTTTAAAAAAGGTCAAAACTAGTAAATAACACTTTTTCAAAAAGGTCAAATCTAGCAAATAACACTTTTTCAAAAAAGTCAAAACTAGAAAATAACACTTTTTCAAAAAAGTCAAAACTAGCAAATAACACTTTTTCAAAAAAGTCAAAACTAGCAAATAACACTTTTTCAAAAAGGCCAATACTATTAAATAGCACTTTTTCAAAAAAGTCAAAACTAGTAAATAACACTTTTTCAAAAAAGTCAAAACTAGCAAATAACACTTTTTCAAAAAGGTCAAAACTAGTAAATAACACTTTTTCAAAAAGGTCAAAACTAGTAAATAACACTTTTTTAAAAAGGTCAAAAAACTAGAAATTCCCATTTTTAAAAAACATTCGGAGCTAATCGTAAGTATATAATTATTACCGTCTCGAAAAGGTTAACTTTTTGGGGTAGCAGACTGATTTTACGTTTAGAAAGCTTGCAAGTTTAAGCATTGCACATTTCGGGTTAGTCGTTAGTAAGTAAAAACAGCATTTTGCACACTGTCCAATCAGTCAAATATAATTATTAACTACACCATATGTTTTACAGCTAAGATAATTATGTACACATTTTGAAGGACAGCCCAAGTGAACTAATGACGTATAGGTATGTACATACCACCTAATAAATTGAGAGACCCCTAAGGTTAAATGACCGAGCTCAGCACGGACACGAGGTAGAATTTTTCTCAGTAAAAGAGGCGTACAGTAAGGTAAACGGGAGAATGTAGAATTCCCTCGTGTCTCCTTTTAAACGTAATTATTTTGACAGAATTACGTCACTGACTGGGAAGAGAAACGCTCGTCCATTTACATTAGCTGTGAGTCTAGTATTTTGACCATGGCTCCTTTCCCTCCTCCATGTCTTATCTTTAGCTCACATTTATTATTCTAAGCCCATTTATAGATAGATTAGGTACACCGTACTAACTATAGTAAAAGATTGAATGTACATATACGCAGCTATTGAAACTGTCTATAGAAGTAGAAGAAACTGAGGCCAAAGAAACTGGAAGCAACCGCAGTAGCAGTAGTGGCCAGACCATGGAACACTCTGTCACTCTTCAAGTCCCACACAAAAATACTCCATCGAAACCGAAGCATGGAGCATGAAACGTCAAAGTCAAAGTTAAACTAATAATAAAGTATTAATAAATTCCATTAAAGGCTCACCATCTACGAAGAGCGTAGATTCACCACTATATACTGTATACGGAGTGACTTACGATTTTTGTAGCATTTTACACACTTAACTATATTTAGAAGGCCGAAGAGGCTTCTACTCCCTTTTTCTGTTGTTGCTTGTATCGTGTAAAGCCTGTACAGTAATTGTTATTACGTTCTCCTCTGTGGTGATTGTATGTAGGTTTAAGCAATTGGATATGAAAATGATAAAAAAAAATATTGATAATGTCTATATGTATTTCCTATGATGCTGTCCTAGGATTGCTACTATTGCTATATACATAGTTATGGGTTAAGTTAAGACGCTTTGTCTTTACTTCCTACTTTACTTAACCTATTCCAAACTGGGAAACCATGGAAAGAATTCTTGACGAAAGTATTTGTTGTACAAATTAGCTTTTTCCAAAAGGGCAAAACTAGACACTAACTTTTTCAAAAGCACGAGAAACAAGAAATTAACACTTTCAAAAAGGTCAAAACTAGAAATTAACGTTTTCAAAAGCACGAGAAACAACAAATTAACACTTTTGAAAAGGTCAAAACCAGAAACCAACGTTTTCAAAAGAAGTCAAAACTAGAAATTAACTTTTTCAAAAGCACGAAAAACAAGAAATTAACACTTTCAAAAAGGTCAAAAATAGAAACTAATATTTTCAAAAGGGAAAATACTAGAAATTAACATTTTCAAAAAGGTCAAAACTAGAAATTAACCCTTTCAAAAGCATTCCAAACAAGGAATTAACACTTTCAAAAAGATCAAAACTAGAAACTAGCTTTTTCAAAAGTATTCCAAACAAGAAATTAACACTTTCAAAAAGGTCAAAACTAGAAACTAGCTTTTTCAAAAGGGTCAATACTAGAAATTAGAATTTTCAGAAACATCCAGAAAAAGAAAACTCCCCTTTTCAAAAAGGTCCAAAACAATCAATTTCCCTTGTTCAAGTATTTAAATTCGCTTTGCATTTTGAATTAAGTAATTTCATGGAGCTAGCGAATTGCGTAAAAATTCTTTTTATTCAGATTTTCCAAGCTTTCGGATATAACATTTGGTATCCTTCCTCAGAACAAAACTTGGAAAATCTGAATAAAAAGAATTTTTACGCAATTCGCTAGCTCTCCATGAAATTACTTAAAACAATAAATTACCATTTTCAAAAAGATGTAAAACAAGATTAAGTCCCGTTTCGAAAAGGTTAAAGATTGCTTTTAAGGTTTTAAGAACAAGAGTTATTTCCTTTTGCTTCTTAAGAAACGCTGTAGAATGCGTCCATCGTAGACACTTAATACTACCAATGCTCGATGAGTTGGTGTTTCAATTTACTTCCTAGTTCTAGACTAGCTCAAAATCATTGCATTGGAAAGCTCCTTTTTTCCTCGTAATTAGCTCTGTACGGCGTAGACTTGTCCAGCGCCGCAGCCCCCACCTAATTCTACAAGCTAATGCATATACATATAATATATATAAATTATATATATAAATTATGTACAATTATATTTAACCGAATTAAGTTTCCATGCCTATACAATTTCTATACTATTACCAATTAGTTGTACACAATAATGCAATGAAGTGAAGTTCACAATACGCATTATTTAAGCACAAGTCGAGTTGAGTTGGGCAAATTCGTATTCGTTGGCCGTAGCTGTCCCTATGCTTTTAGTAATTGTGCATTTAACTAGGTACATACATATAGGAACAATATTTCTAGCTACAGCGATAGATATATAGATATACATACAATGGACAGACACAGTGTAATAAATTAGAGCCTTGTTCTCTTTAACTAACCCACTGAGAGCCTTTCAACATTTTTTTTCTCCTTGCAGTAAACTAATCACAGCACATCGTAAGTCAAAATAGCCGAAATAGCAAAGTAACAACAACAGCAAAAAAATACAAATTGGATAAAAAAATAAGAAAAATATATAATTACAAGAGTTGCAAACAGACTGGCACACATGGCTTCGGCTGTGTTTGAGTTCCTTATTGAAATCTTAACCTATTCGGAACTGTGGGAAACCATCGCACCAGTGAAAGAGCGATTTACAAGTGTTTTTTCTACTAAGCAAATTTTTGGAAATGGTCAAGACTAAAAATTAACATTTTCAAAAAGGTGTAAAACTGGATATTAACACTTTCCAAAAGGTCAAAACTAGAAATTAACATTTTAAAAACGGTCGAAACTGCAAATTAACACTTTCAAACAGGTTAAAACCTTAAATTCACGTTTTCAAAAAGATTCAAAACTATAGTATCTAACACTTTCAAAAAAGTAAAACCTAGAATTTAACAAAGTCACATTCTTAAAAAGGTCAAAAAATATAAAATAACATTTTCAAAAGGTCAATTTGTTCAAAGTCACATTTTCAAAAAGGTCAATTTGTCCAGATTTGAATTTTACAGTTTTCAAAAGATGCAAAATTTTATAAATAAACCCTTTCAAAAAGGTTAAAAGAAGTGTAAGCACCATCTACATATTTGTGCGGATCATCTTACACGACAGAACGTGAATAAAAATTTAATAAGCGTGTACACAACAGACAGACAGACGGACAGACAGACAGACGTAGAAAATGTGCTATTAGAGTTTTAAAGAGTAAAATTTAGAATTTAGTAAAATAATAGCGTAATTGCACGTTGACTGAGTGGATGGGGCGGGAGTGGACGGGGCGAATTAGAATTCAATTTATTGAGTAAATATGTATAGCTATATAGGTAGTACTATATAGGTAGGTATATAGCGAATTAATTTATTATCTAAGGTGGTCGTGTGGATACTCTGGGATCGTGACTAATAAAATTCTCCTTTCAAAATCCCATGTACGTCTGTGTCAGTGTACCAAGAATGCAGTAATAATGTGAGAAATCATCTCCATCACGGATCTTCTAATATCTACAATATCTGTATAGGTACATGAGTGCTAAAGTGCTATATAGTATATAGATATATCTACCTGCCTATACTACAACTTGTTTACAATGATTCACGACTCACAAATTATCACATCACCAGACCCAGCATCACCAGAACCAGAACCAGAGCCAGAGACAGAGCGAGAAGGCGAAGAAAAAATTATCCCTGGAAGTGCAAGTAAGTTTAGTGTTTGTTTATCCTTGTAGTGTATAGTTTATATAATAGTATAATGTACTTACACGGTATTAACCTATTCGGAACTTAGGAACCATGGAAAGATTGCTTATAAAGTGTTTAATTCTATAAATTAACTTTTTCAAAACGGCCAAATCTAGTAAATAACACTTTCAAAACGGTCAAAACTAGCAAATAACACTTTTTCAAAACGGTCAAATCTAGTAAATAACACTTTCAAAACGGTCAAAACTAGTAAACAACACGTTTTAAAACGGTCAAAACAAGCAAATAACACTTTCAAAACAATCAAAACTAGTAAATAATACGTTTTCAAAACAGTCAAAACTAGTAAAC
>JAQFZC010006254.1:0-12794 GCA_034695205.1 Dicyrtoma fusca
GAAATGTTAAAGAATCAGAGTAGCACGCATACTTGTGACACGAGATATCCCCCATAATATTTTCACAACTATATTGAATGAGCTGAAGAACAGCTCAAAGTGCTGGCTCATCCTTCCAGAATTAACGTCTACTGCCCAGTGATGGAAATCATTCTGCACAAAAGGTATGATGACCATTTTGGGAGAGTCCTAGTCCAGATGTGGAGTCAGGTGCTACTTTATTTTCTCAGTCATCAAACCCGGTTGGGTATCATTGTAGACGACATCCATCATATCCCCTTGTAGGTAATACTATTGATGTGTCGGTCAGTGGTAGCGTAAAAACGTTATTGGGGCACCTAACCGCTCGTTTATTGCCTAAAGTAATTATTGTGTCGGGGCAATAAATGTGGTCAAGATTATTAAAGGCTTTAACCTGAACATAATCAGCTGTATCTTCCTTTGTACGTGGAGTGCCCTTTTCTAGTTTAAATTGAATAGACTTATTGTTAAACGTCAATTTATCCTGACATGTCCCACTTAGAGAAACCATTAAAATTGCTCTTGGTTTGGTGCCTAGATCCGTGGCGTATAAACAGTGCTCTACTTGTGAAATGAGAGCATTACGAGGTCTTATGTATTTAACTTTACAAACCTTGTCACGAGAGGAGAGCTTTAGAAAAAATGGGTTGACTTCCAGAATTGTTATGTTCGGATTCCCCATTGGAACCGAGAATTCGAAGAATATACCTTTCTCATCATTTTCCAGATAATTTACATAATTTCAGATCTCCATACTCGAGTGGGCAGTTGGGAGCAGTGTAATGTTGAGGAAATCGAACAGTCTTGAATCCATGGTTCTTTTATCCCAAGATCTTTTTGTATCTTGTATGATTGTTTTGCTAATGTTTAATTTTGAGACGATGAAGGAGAGAATGTATTGTAGCTCCTGTATTTAGTCGTTCCAAATATTCATATAAGTGACAACGTCATTTAGCGCCTTTCCCATCTTAGCAACGTCCTTTTGTAATGTGATCATTTGCTGTTGTTGGTTGGCTAGTTTTCTTTTTAGTCCGCCAATTGTTGATTTTATTCCCATTTGCGTTATTAAAAGTTGTGTACTTCTGTGATCCATGTGCCATGAGAGGCCGAGCCCAGCGCTAGAAATAGCAAACACAATTAGAATACCAATAGCTGTAAAAACGAAGCGTTTCTCTCGAATGGCCATGGAAATTTTCTTGTTAGGCAGATGCGTGCAATCTCTTGAATGAATAAGAATTGGTATTGAGCATGGCATTTTTCTATGAGTTTCGTTTCCTTGCTGTTGCGCTGATCAGTAAATGGAAGTAGATCCCATGGGGAAACTAACTCCACCTCCAGATTCACTGAGTGGTACCCAATGACTGCTGGCTTAGTCGACTTCCTCCAGATGACTGATGACCCTTCCTGTAAATTTTCTCCACAGACAAGTGTGAAAAATAAACAGATAGTGATTATTGAGCTCGCCAGGGCAGGAAGCGCTTGAATAAGAGTAATAAAATTGACCCTCATAAAACTCGCCTTTTCTAACGTGGTGTAGGTTGCGGTCGGATTTTTCCGTTCTACAAAGTCTTCTAGTAGCTGAAATGCTATCTTCTTGGCTAGAGATGCTTCGGCTTCTGTGGTTGTAGACCGCTTGCTAGTTCTTTGAGGAACTTCGACATGTTGTGGGATCAGATTTAACTGCTTTGCCAGGGTTGTAAAGGCCTGTCTACGTAACGGTTTGCTAAACATGTCCGCCACCAGCGTCTCGGTAGGTGTGTAGACTATTTTTATACTTTTTGATTTGACAGGCCATTGAAGAAAATGTTGCCTAATCGCTGACTATTTTTCGGGTGAAAGGCCGGACTCTTTGCTAATTGTACGGCACTCTGGCTGTCCATGTGAATGTTAGTAGTAGACCTTCTTTTGATGATGCCCACACTCGCGAGAATATTTTTCATCCAGAAAACGGCCTTCACAGTCTTGATCGTTGCATTTGTCTCGGCTTTACAGGAGGATAAAGCATGTAATTTTTGTTTACATGACACCAATGAATTTGGAGATCCGTTCACTGTGAGGATATTTCAAGATGTTGATTTATACGTCATTTTGCATCCGGCCCAGTCACTGTCACTAAAGTTGATCAACTCATTGTCTGAGTTGTCACTTTTGTGATGGTATAAAATGCCTAGATGTTGTGTGTCGTGCAGGTACCTATGAATATGTTTAGCAGCAGTAAAATATTTCTTTTCATAATTTACCATGTACCTGGTGCATCTTGCTACAGCATAAGAAATAGCAGGTATTTCTGGCAATTAAGAGAAGGCAGCCGACTAATTGTTGGTACGGAATTCCCTCGTCCAGTGCTTGGCGGTGCTCTTATCTATCCAAGTAATCTAGGTCAGATGGATGAAAATCCTCTTCTACTTCATCCCGAAAATCCCTTTGATTTCAGAATTTGGGTTCATTGGGTCCAGTCTTAAGAACTTTTCGGTGGCTGTCTGGAACCATAGGGATGTAAGATCTTTTGCATTGACCATTTTGAATCTTTTCATTACCTTCTGTACGTAGGTATTCTGGTAAAGTCCAATGCCATCAACGTTGATATTGATATCCATTCCTAGAAACTTCTTGGGGTTTTTATTGACTTTTAGTTTGTAGGGAGTAGCGTAGACGTCCACAATTTTTTGCATAAAGCTGAAATCATTTACTGCGAGCCAAGCATCGTCTATACAGCCATAATAATGTATGCATTAGAGTGATCTTTAAAAATTTTGAAGAGCCAGGGGTCGTAGAAACTCTCATGAAAACCAGCCGACTTCAGACATTCACACATTCATCCTCGCACCAGTTGGCAGTACCTTGCTTTAGTCCGTGTTTGGCTCGTTTTAATTTTACTACGTATTCATTCCTCCTTGCAGTTTTGAATCCAGTCTTGATGCATATAGACATCCTCTTTGATCGGGCTATTAAGAAATGCAGTCTCAACATCTAATTGTTATAGTGTTAGGTTGTTGAATGCGGCTGACACTGATACTGCGCAAATAGTTTCGTATCAAGCAACTGGGGCGAAGGTGTCATTGTAGTTCATTTCCTCGACTTGCTTGAAACCTTAAGCACATAGACGAGCTTTGTAGATTCCATCGGGATTTTCGTCAGTTGGTGGCTTTTTGGTAAATACCCATTTGTTACCTAGAATAATGGTTCCCTATGGAGGTCTAGGTACTAATTCCCACGTCTCGTGTGCCAGCAAGGAACAGGTTTCTTTGAACATTACTTGCTCCCAGTCTTGGCAGTCGTGTTGCTCCGTGGCTTGCTTGAATGTTTTGGGCAGTGTAGTGTCCATCTCAGCCTCGGGAATTTCCTTTTCAATTTTCATGCATGTGGTCTTGTCTGCCAGTTCGTCCATTGAAAGTTTGAGTGGTTTTGCCGCATTAGAACGTTGAAAAGTCCTGTAATTTGTGGGACGGGTTGTTTTGCACCCCTTTTGAGTTATTAAACTTGTTTTATTATCTGCTTGTTTTAGGACTTCAATGATGTGTTCTGTATCCTTTGTTTCCAGATTGTTATGCCGTGGCTCTGGTTCAACGTGGTCGTCCAGGATCAGATTTTCCTGTCGCTGAGAATTTCCATCGCTCACTTTGGCTTTCTGCACCTTCTCGTGCCATTGGTATCCAAAGTCCCGGTTGAGACAGTTGTTATCGACAATCACTTTGTGGACAATATTGTAGGTGTTGGCTTCTCTTTGGATGAAGTAAACGTTCACTGGCATTGGTGAGTCATCATCATCTGGAAAAAAATTTGTTACAAAATACCTTTCGTCACCTGAATGATCTACCGTCTAAGCTACTTTTCCTGAATCTTGAGCTAAAACTATTCAGTTTGAGTTCCGGGAAAGATGCGAATTGTGTCGATTGATCCTTGCCTTGTCAACAAAGTCAATGCGATTCTTGTCCAATTCCTCTTGTTTCTTGAAAATGACGTAGGCAAACATTTTATGTCGAATATCGTATCGTGTCAAAAGGCATTTGATCGCAATATGCATTTTAGTTCAAAATGCGTAACTACCTGAACTACGTTCACACTAGAAAAACATTTTATGTCAAATAGCGTATGTTGTCAAATGGCTTTTAATCGCAAAAAGCATTTTAGTTCAGATCCTGGCCTGGTTGTGGTCTGACGAGGATTGTCTTCGTAAAAGATAACATGGGTTGAAAGGAAGTATTCTTTAGCAACGGGATCTCAGATCTTGACTTGTTTTGGGCCGTTGTAGCGTGTAAACCATCCTATGCGTGTCCTGGCTTCCCAGGGTTTGACGTTGGCTTTCAACTTTTTTCCTGCTGCGGGGCATTCAAATATTTTAAAGTTCGAGATATTTACTTTTCTCCAACGATGTGCTTGTGTGGTGTCTTGTCAGTGTTAGTCGAACTAAGCAGCTTGTTGAGAATGTATACAGCATGCCCCATGGCATCTTTCTAATGTGAGAGAGGAAGACGGGACTCCATCAACATGGCACGTGCCATTTTCTTTACTGTTCGTTACGTTCGTTTACTTACATCCCTTTCAATCGTGCCATTGGATTGCTTGGCAGCCACTGGAGTTAACTCGTGGATGATGCCTTGGCCTTCGGTGAATGCACTGCAGTTGTTGTTATCGAACTCTGTGCCTTTGTCGCTTCTGATCCTCTTTACGGTCCAGGATTTAATATTATCGTAACCATCATATGGCCCTGGTTGGGCCATCATGGTAATTGTATCCTCAATGCATTTTAAAGTGATGCCTCCTTGTTATTGAGGAAGTGAACTGTGCGAAAGTTAGAGAAATCATCTTTAATCAATAAGAAATATTTGTTTTCCTGATTGTATTTATCAATGGCGTAGACAAGATCAGTATGAATTAATTCTCCAGCTTCAGTTACTTTGGATCCGGGAAAAGGGACATATAATCTGCATGTTCCTTTTGCTTCCACACAGATAGCAATGGTATTCTTCCTCCAGCGCTCTTTTGAAGTGTACTGCCTTTTTGTCAATTGTAGCCTTGATGAATTTAAAATTAGCGTGGCCGTTTGGCGTAAGGTTTGAGTTTTTAACTGACTTATGCGGTATGATTATTGCCGAGGAATGGTCAATCTTTGGAATCTCATGAGGTGCATGCCTGGGACGTCGCTTGGCTCTCCTTCATATGTCAAGTCACCTAGGCGTTGTTGTAATGTTACACTAAATCATTGGTTCCCAGGAACCTATACCTATCAGCAACTAGTCGGCGCTGTGAGAATAGATTTAATCCCACTTTAAAGTACAAAACATCCTTGAGGACCACTGTTCTCCACTCACCGTTAGACATTCCTTCCAGTACTACAGTCCCAGCCTGGGTGCAGTAAAAGTCGTCCCCCTTTGAGGTGGTAATTGTAATCTTTGTCTTCAAGTTGTAGAAGCTAGTGAACGATGATGAAAGTTCGACCATGTGGGACTTAGCTCCGGAATCCTAGTACTAAATATCCCTATCATTTTCTTTAGCTGTTTTGAGCCCAAGTTGTGCTAGTATTTTGAGGTGTTCTCGAGGATATAACATCAGTCCATCGTTGGCGGGGAAAATAGGAAGTCCAGCCGTGATTTTAGCCACTCGCGGCTGTGAATTATTTTCTGGTTGATATTGATTTTGATTTGGATTTGGATTATTGTTGGCATGACGGCCTCTGGGTTGACGCTCTGCGTTAATTACAGCATCTCGTATTTTCATCCAGGCTGGGCAGTTGTGCTTCTTGTGTCCAGTTAAAAAATTTTTGAACTCAAGGAGCACACCTTTGATATTTCAAAATTTCGAATAGTGTTGAAAGTTTTTATACAAATTTTTCACTCAAGCGAGAGGCAGCTAATGGTCAGGCATTAGAAAATTCAAGAAAATTATAGATATTTGGCTGAACTGCAGAGGATTCTGTGTAAGAAAAAAATGTCGTCCGCACCCATTGTGAAACTCTAGGACCCAAAGTACAGAGCGTACATCCTCTGTGTATTTATACTAGTAGCAGTTTCTGAGTAGAGAAAAAGTGAATTAATTTTCAATAATTCATCGTTTAACTCACTAGTGAATCAAATAAACAATAGCGGGCTGCACTTTATCCACTGAGAATCAAGTACAGGTACTGGGATCATGGCAGAAGGTAAGGAAAACTCGAATTCTATTGAAACTGAAGTTTTGTTATTTCTTGGGGAGTATGCACGAAGGTGCAGCATTACTGAACCAATACTGTAAAACGGAGGGACTAACAGTACTTCTTTTATCACATTCAGGACTGAGAAATTCGAGCGACCTTGTCGGCAATTTAGAAAATATCAATCTTGGCGAGCCCATTGTTATTGATGAGAATAGCAACGACTCCGTGGTGTCATTGAACACGGAAAATGCCATACTCGGGACAGGTTATGACACCGAGGTAAATGACGATCGACCCAAGGAAAATGAACCAGGCAACATCACAAATAGAAATGACCGTCAAGGGCCAAAACTATCAGGTGCTGCAAAGCGAAAAATAAAGAAAGAAAAACTACGCCAACAATGGGAACATGCGGGATTTAGGAGTGTAGGCGGTGGTGATTGGCAAGGATTTCAAAATTATTGGAACTGGAATCATCCATCAGTCAACATGAACGATCCAGCAATGATGGCAGCAACTTTTGGGGGAATGGGTGTAAGTGCTCCTGGTGTTTCAATACCGGGCAATAGCACATCAACCATAGAATCGGGTAAAAAATGGGCGACTGTTGCCAGTAACAATAGAGGTTTCGTTCCTAGAGGTAGGGGTGCAGGCAGAGGCAGGGTAGCAAGAGGAGGCTGTACTGTCAACACACCATGGGCGGGCACGGGACCAGGGGGCCCATCAGGCGGACCTGGGACTGCCTGGCCTTGGCAGGGAACCTTCCGGGGTAAAACCAGGAGTGGGTATGCGGGTAACCATCAATGGGCGCCCAATCTAAATAGTAGTGGAGCTACGGACGGAGGTGCGTCTCCAATGCAGGGTCGATTTGGTCCAAGGAGGGACCTCTATACTCCGTCTTCCACAGCAACGTCAGAGGCGGCGTCAGCAGGGGCTAGTGCGGCACACATAAATGTAGACTCAAGGGCAGCGGCAGCTGGGGGGGGGCAAAAGTGGACCCATCACAAACCAGCCTAGCACTGTAGCGGCAAATGATAATAGCACTCCATGAGCGGCGGCAGGGGGGGGGGGGTGGGGGTCACTCCAGTGAGCACTCCTAAGAGTACAAGAGCAGATCGTACACTCTCAACAGCTGATACTGTGGTAGAGAAAAAAGGCTTAGAACAGACAAGGACATGTTCAAAGGGGAGTACCCGATGGTCATCACATACAATGATAACCATCAAAGCTACATACCCAGTGAAGCTCAAATTTTTAGAAGGAGTACATTGGATCAAAAGATTCTGGAAGCTATTAGCAAGGAGGTGCCTATAGCGTACAGAAGTCATGGTGTGACACTACTGAGGGGCAGGGTTCATGTGGACTGCCATGATGACATCACAGCTAACTGGCTGATGGAAGAAGTGAAGAACTGGGAGTGGACGGGACCTGACGGAACCAAACACTTCCAGGCGTGGCGCACCCCAGAAGCTCCAGCTGAAGTTAAGCTTCAAAAATACCGGGCTACCTTCAACGGTCCAAATAAACCGGATGTGACTATTTTTATGAGAACTTTAAGGTTGTTAAACCCGGGGCTTGACACAAGGAACTGGGTAGTCCATAGGGACTGGAGAACTCAACCTTCTGTATATCAAAACAATTTTTAATTTGTTTTTGGACTAGATCCGGGAACTATTGAATTCCTGAGAATGACAAACGGGACTATGAACTGTTTTACAGTGGTAGTCCTGTTAGATTCACAGAGGTTATTTCCAGAGGTGGGAGAAGTGGAGCTGGGCCTCATAATTATTATGAGTAGATCACGCTCATCTAGTTCGGCTCAATTGAGAGGGACGCTAGCGACACCCATCATTGAGCTGACACAAATTAATTTGCATCATTCTAAATATGCGTCTTTCGCTCTATGTGGCAGACGCGACAGAATCATGCTACAAAATAGTATAAAAAGAGAAATAAATAATCAAACCACCTATTGTCACTCTTTTATTGCTCTCATTCAAGAACAATATCACATACAAGGACTAATTAGAGGACTTGGCAACAATGACAGTATTTTCACTGGGAACTCCGATAATTCATCCTTACACCCACCTCGAGCATGTATACTGGCGACAAAAAATATACGGGCTAAATTGCTGGTAGATGTGTCAGACAGGGACATGGTGGCGATTAGGACGGTATGGAAAAATAATTTAATTGTGTTTGCTTCAGCGTATATGGCTCATGATGCGCCATGTCCACCTGAAGCAGTAAGTAAATTAGTTAGCTACTGTGATGCTCGGTAGGCACCTCTAATAGTGGGAGCAGACGCTAACGCACACCACAAATTCTGGGGTAGTACAGATATAAATTTTAGAGGCCATGAGCTATTTGAATACATTCTGTGCCAAAATCTGATTATTGCCAATAGGGGGGAAACCCCTACGTTTGTTACCCAGAGTCGTAGGGAGGTGCTTGACATCACACTTACGAACTCATGGGGCACGAGTTGCGTATCTGAATGGAATGTTGCTGACGATGAATCGTTGTCAGATCATAGATACATCGAGTTTAAAGTGGCAGTCACAAGACCCAATCCCATTTTCACACGCAATGTGAGGAAAACGGACTGGGCATCATACGAAGGGGAATTAAGTGAGCGACTGCAGACCTCAAACCCTTAGATTAGCTCCGGCCATGAGTTCATCAATCATAAGGCGGAGTATATTTCAAATACTATACTAGAATCGTGGAAGGTAGCCTGTCCACCAAAACGGGTGTACCCGGGACGCAAAACTGTGCCATGGTGGACAGAGGACATCGACAAATTACGTAAGAAGGCACGGAAGGCTTATAGAAAAATGGGTATAGCTAGGCTAGATGAACACAAATCGGCCTACAAGTCTGCCCAAAAAGAATATAAAAATAGCATTCGCAGGGGCAAGAGAGCTACTTGGTCTGCATACTGCGAAGGAATTATTAGTTTGCCAGAAGCAGCAAGACTATTCAGATTACTCGGTAGCGAAACGAAAAAAGAACCCGGGGTTATTAAAAACCCGGTGACTGGAACAGCGAGTGACAAAGTAGAGGATGCTTTAGATACGCTTCTACTACATCACTTCCCAAATGATCCCAATACGCACATGATTACAGAACATGACTGTTTTGAGGCCTTTAATCCAAAGCTGGACATAGTGACCCCGGGGAAACTACGGCGAGCAATTTTTAGCTTTAGTCCGTTTAAGTCACCGGGTCCGGACAGCATATGGCCCGCCCTACTACAGCATGGATATAATGCTCTCTCTCCACACCTGCTGGAACTGTACAGTGCATGTTTGCTGGGGGGATTTGTTCCACACGTGTGGAGAAAAGCAAAGGTTATTTTTATTTTAAAACCAGGAAAGAAGGAACACTCATCTGTCTCCTCATGGAGACCGATCTCCTTGACTTCTTTTCTGTTAAAAACATTAGAACGACTTGTGGATCAGTACTTGCGTAGCACTGAACTTGTAAGCACACTGAGATCTAACAATCAGTTTGCCTATCTCAAGGGTGTATCTACAGATGCAGCGATCCACAGAGTAGTGGCGTACATAGAAAAGGCAATTAACTACAAGGAGATAGCACTGGGAGCGTTTATTGACATTGAGGGTGCATTTAGTAACCTTAATCTGCATGCTATCTCCCTGGCGCTAGTACGGTTTGAAATAAATCCAGCGATACAGAACTGGATCAACTTTATGTTAAAAAATTGATCGGTTGAATCCACTTTACGTGGCATTACAAGTACAAAAGTGGTCGAGCGGGGCTGTCCCCAGAGTGGAGTTTTATCGCCTTTGGTCTGGAACCTGGTCATATACGACCTGCTTTGTAAACTGAAAACAATCTCTTCTGCTCTCTCACAAGGGTTTGCGGATGATGGGTGCTCGTTACAGATGGGGAGTGACCCCGGTGAAGTGGCGGACAGGATTCAACAAGGCGTTCGCATAATTGAATCCTGGTGCCCTGCAAACGGTCTAAATGCTAACCCACAAAAAACAGATTTAGTTCTGTTTGGAAACAAGCGTAAGGTAAAGTTGAAACCGGTCTTTTTAAACGGGTTAGCTTTAAACCGTAAGACAAGCGCAAGGTATCTTGGCCTACAGCTGGATGAAAAACTTACCTGGAATGAGCACTGTAGCTTAAAATCAACAAAGGCAGTAACGGCTATGGGACGTTGCCGCAGAATAGTTGGTAAAACATGGGGGACTTCACCAAAAGTAACCAAGTGGATTTACACTGCGGTAATTCGACCATGCCTTGATTATGGTATAACGAGTTGGTGCTCTGCCATTACAAAGAAAAGCAACATCTCGGTTCTTAATAAAGCCCAGAAATTGGCTTGTCTTTGTATTACTGGCGCTATGAAATCTACTCCCACTGCGGCTATGGAATTCCTGGTGGGTCTTATGCCCTTGGAAATTCACTTCAAGGGCTTGGCTATACGGGTTATGCACAGACTGAGGAAACAAGCTTTGTGGAATGCCAACACAATAGCTCTGGGATCAAAAAGTCATATGGCGCTATGTGTGAAATGGGCATCAAATATCCCTATTTTGCATATGCCATCTGATACATACTGTAACGCGATTAAGCTTGGCAGCAGTGAGTTTACGACTCAAATAATAGACAGGGAACGTTGGAATGTAGATCTGTCGAAAAATGCAAATGGCATTGTCTGCTTCACGGAAAAATCACGCGCTGAAAATTTTTCTGGATGCGGGACCGTAATAAAATGGAGGGAGGAGGGATTTTCTACCTCTTTGGGGTTGCGCCCCCACCAATTCTTTATCAGATTTTGAAATAATAACGTTATTTTACACAAATTGACATTGACTACAGGCATTTCACACAGGCACCCATCCTTACCGGATGTGCCCAATTATGTTCCACAATCACATAAGTTTTGCATAAACATTATTAATTTTTTAATTTCGGCTGGACGACCAAATGTTTCTTTTCTCCCTTAAACGGCCTACTTTTTATTAATTTTTATTGCCGCTTCTCAGCCACTATTATTTCTTAAAACCTCATTCGGGGTAAACCCCTCTCAACCTGGAGGAAGGTGAGTCGATATCCAGCCTTACTCTGTTGGTGGCGGGCCTCCGTCCCGTCACTCTAACAGAAAGACTAGTCTTCACTGCCACCAGCGAAGACTAGTGCTGCCCAGCGTACGTCAATAATACGACAGACACGCTCACGCTCACACATTCGCATTAAGCATCATATTTCATTCTTTATTCGTATCCTTCCTCTTTAGAAGGCGACCTCACGTTAAGTTGTGAACTAGTAATACACATTCGTTTACAAACTCTCATTAGCCAAGCCTGAACACTCGTTCATCTTATTAATGCATATCAGCTAAAGCTGGTTAGGAAAGGACCCTAACAGGATCTACTGTGGTTTCTTATTCCAAATACTATAACCAATTCATAATTATATGCAATGCTATGCAAATAAGCAATAAGGGACCCGAAATTTTTTAAAGTTTATAAAAAATTAAAATTTTAAAAATCAACTAATCTATATTTTACACGCCGTAGTTGGACCTCCTCGTTCCATTTCTGTATTTGGATTTGAAATCCGATAGTTACTTTTGGAAACATCGTAACTTGAAATTACTGACCCGAATTTATTTAGTTTGAAAAAAATCAAAATTGTTCCGTTAAAATTAGGCGTGGTTCCCTGTACCGGGGTTTTATGGTGTTTATTATTAGGCAGGGACATTCAGATAAAAATTCGGCTAAGTTCTTACTTTGATTCGGCTTGAATGATTTTGCCTAACTTCTGTCTTATTTTTATTCCTTAGTTTTTTGACGTTGATCTAAAATGTTTTTTCCTAAAAAACATTTTATTCAAAAAACATTTTATCCAAAAAACTATTTTATTTATAATCAACTGCAACTCCCTGTCTTTGATTACATTTGTCCTTTTAGGTTCTCAAAAATATAAAAACATTTTACTTCATAGTATAGTGGTAAAAGTACCGCCTTTCACGCGTGAGACCTGGGTTCGAATCCCTGCCAGAGAGTAATTCTAAAGTATAAAACGAAATACTTTACACCAAATCCAACACTCACTATTAGCCACTAAACTAACGTTAGTCTCCTTGGCCGCCTGTGTGCTTGTTCTCCAATAAATGCATAGCCTAATTAATGGTAAACATTATTATTTTACTAGTTATTTTAGCTGCCTTGTGGTTCTGCTTTAACCTGCAACGTTATTCTTTTTTATTTTAATTAATTCTGCAACAAGGTTTAGCCTTAATGTGAACGATCGAATTTTGCAGTTACCTACGCAATACGGAATGTATTCGGACTTTTAAAACGTTGTTTAACACCTACTGTTGATTGTTCTTGAGAATCAAAACGTAGCAATAATTCAGATGAAAAACACTCGGAGGATAAACACTCAGTAGAAAATTGTGGATACTCACTGGCTGTGAGATGTTTATTCCCTGAAGTCTACATTAATAATCACCCGTCCTCTCTACACAATTTATCAGAGGACTCCAATCTATGTGCACACATTGTATATTTGTATATTTTGTATATTTGTTTATTGTCTTTAAAGCATACGTGGTTACAAACATCGGGATAGATCATTAACTTAGATCAGATAG